>NQIM01000424.1:0-36268 GCA_003426235.1 Xylaria polymorpha | reverse complement strand
TGTGTCCTCTTTTATCGCCCGCATACAGGTGATTTGGCTTGGTAGCACCCACTCGCAAAGAGTTGTCCATGACAGTTCTGGGCCTCGATAAATAATAAATGCCGGAAGCTGCTGGAAGACATATCATCCAACGATATTAGACACACGTTACATGACAGTATGCATGCACGCATGCATGGACGAGAAACCCATCCACGACCGGTAATCTGCATGTAAGTACTGTACTGTATGTAGGTATGTGTAAGTATATGTGTGTATGAGGCATTTCTGCAGAACGTATTGCCATGTTGGAGTCAACACATGCAGGCAGTCGGCAACCCTTCCGCCAGCCGTAGCGGGCATGCATGACAACACGCAGACGACCAGACAGCCATATCTTGTAGCCTTGTTTACGGGGCCGTTGAGCACCATGTAACAATGTCGATATGCTCCGGCTGGGAATGACTTCCCCATCTAACAGATTGTACAGAGCGGCTCGCCGCCAATGCACTCTTTGGCTCACCGCTCCAGACCCGCGCGCCATCACGCCAACGGCGGCATCGTATTAAAAATCCAGACAGGCCCGGATGTGAAATGATGCATTGGGTCAGACCTGACGAGGTGCGAGCCTACTGTACAGTACAGTATGCAACGGGCTTCTCCTATTTCGGCCACTCCTAATGCCCAGGCCGCCGCCCGTGAGGAATGAGTACACCGACGGCGCGCCGACACCGACACCGACACCGCCTTGTCTCGGATTTCTTCGTGCTTTTGTTTTCTTCTGTGTACCGGTACAGTACGGTATACGGCAAACCACCCCCTTTCCGAGTGGATGGTAACCCCCTGTTGATGAAGGGCACATGGCAGAAAGATAGTGCAGCTGTCGAGCCGTCGTCGATAAAACCTTAAGCTAGCTTGCTGCATGGGTGCCCGCAGATGTTGACAGGAAATATGCGAAGCTCTGACCTGCAGTTCCGGGTCCCTTGTGCCAAGCACCGATTCCTGATTCTCACCTCGATACGATTCGCTTTCGGCGACGGGAGGCCTCAATGTAGACTCCACCGTAGCCCACCGCTCACCCGCACCAGCGACCCTGCATAGCTGGGCGTCCATACCGCGACGGGAGAGGAAAAGTGGCTTCTTCTATATCAAAATAGCTACCGCCTGTTATTGCTGTGCATTCGCTTGGCCAGGTACATCGTCTCCAGGTACTGGGCGTTTGCGAGGAGACCCAGTAGTCTGGGAGACTGCACTGCAATGGCCGGCAGGATCGGAATTCGGGTCGGGACAGCAGTTTAGTTCCATCAATATGGCGAAATAACCAGGTAGCTGTCCGGTATGGACGTAAGTATATAGTGTAGACTGGGTTACTTTGTCTCGGGCTACCAGACAAGCTCACATGTAGGTGCCGGGGAATATATTCCCACCGTACGACTCGAGGCTTCCGGTGGATGTTGGCTCAGCGACTCAAGCTCAGCCAAATTAATCATATTCAATGCATTTCCACCATAGTGACAGATGCGGCAGCGGGTGCTTGCATTACGAAAATGCAAATGATAAATTGTTCAAGGTTCTAGGGTCTAGGGTCTAGGTTTCTTGACAACGAGGGATGCAATGACGTCATGCAACCTACATGTAGGGTACAATAGTCTATGTAGTACAGATATAGATGTCGGTACATAGTTAGCAGCAGGTACATACTAAGGTAGGTAGCACAGGTAGAAGGTAGTTCCTTATGGGTAAGTCGTCGTTCGTTGGCTTTACCTAGGATTACACCAGATCCCCTTCAATATTACTGGATAAGTAGGTAGAGCTCAAGAGAGCTTCCTCGCCTCCTCCAGATACTGACATGGGTATGATGTGTCCCCCCCCCCATGTCGGTCGACAGCCTCATCTTGGTTGGATCAACCCACCAACTGTTTGGATGCGACATGGGGTTTCTGTGAAACCCCATGCGTGAGATGCATTATCGGATCATACCAGCCTTCCCGTGGTCTAACGCCAACAGGTGAGTGGTCGAGTGCTCTTCCAACGTGCGCCATTCGATGACACGAGATAGGGGCTGCTATTGCTGTAGCGAACCTCCACTGGCTTGCATTTATACCATTTCACACCCTGGATGCTTCACATTGCCGCTCACCTCCTTTTGCTACGCGAGATACAGTACAGTACTGTACAGTACTTGCGGCATGTGTGGCATGTGTGGCATATCCGCGCTACAGGCAAACGAACGACAGTCATGACGCTACGGTATCACCGCTTGGACGATAAGCGAGCAGATCAGATAGTATTCTAGCTGCTATACTATATGTACCGTGGTAGGCGAATGATAGCGTACCACTTGGCCAGGGGGCTCGGCGTAGGTATCGCTAAACATCTGCTGAGATGAGCTATAACCGGGAAGTTTGCCATCGATTACGGGAACTGCACATCCGATTTGCTTCTGTAACTCAGGTTTGTAAAACAAACTCAGAAACCAACTCTCTCTCGGCATTTTGCCAGCCAATCAATGTTTTTCTACGTTTCCAGCTATATTCTTCGGGGTAATTCCCAGGCCGAGGACTTTGATATTCCCCCCCATTTATTCCCAATTCAGCGCCGTCATCCCCGCTTCCTAGAAACCATGGGAACCTGATACAGCGATGGAATGAGGTATATAACAAACTGATGGACTAAGGAAAACTGTTGCTGATCAGTCCAGGGCTTTTCGGTCACCGTTAATGGCCACGTCGTTGGCTGTGTTCACCTATAATTAAGCAACATGGATCTATGCTGGCTATTGTGCCACATTCCTTCCATTGGCCGAGGTGTCTGCTAATGCGCACGCCCATCTCATGGCCCATCAGCAACATACGTAAGTAACTGCCCAACAGCGGTACGATGACTATTATTTGCCTAGCTGGAAAGATGTATTCAATGAACAGCTGTATGAAAGCTCGTCCAGGAATTTGCATATCTTTGCAGTCGGAAGCCCTCGGTGAAACGGAGCGACAGTCCTAGACATGCGAAACGAGTCATTGGGGCCAGATGCTGAAAGGCGCGCCAGTCCTGTCTAGACGTTGCAATTATGCACAGGAATCTGGACCCCAAAACCTGGGGCAGAAACGTGGGGTTTGGCATTTCGTTTTCCTTGTCGCCGAAATGTGGTGGCATACATGGAATCGCCCGCACTGGAGCCTCCTCACCACCCCCCTCTCCGCACGCTGCCCCTAGGCCAATTTCCTTCGGCGCGGTGGTCACATGCCTCGAGAAGCTGTCTAACCCAATGCTGTGGATTGCGCACTAAGCTAAAACTCGACGAACCAGGTAAAATCCTAAAACGAGAGGGGAAATCACATGAATATAACCCAACGCACGTCAGACACTACCATGACGATGACAAACGCGGAACCTCGTGTGCATACAAACCAAACCCCCGCACTTATTACACGAGCCACGTCGACATGGGGGTGGAGTCGGTCCAACGTCCTTGCTTCAACACGCGAGCTGACAGAAGTCTTAGAACGGTCTCAGTCCATCGTACTGCAGGTTGTTTGGTTACCATTATATTGATACTAAGAACCCACTTACTGTTGGGCTGGGCTGGGCTGGAATTGAGACCCTTGAGTCTAGACGGCTTGTTGTCTCTCCCCAAAAATCTTGAACCATATAGGGACCCTCCTCGTCGAGTTCATGTCTACTTAGTTTTCCAGCTACCGCGATAACCCAGACACGTCCCTGCGCGTAACAATACACAGACAAGCGTACTCGCGCCGCCATTTACAGAGTTGGGCGCACTCTTCTATACTTGCAATCATGTAGGTTCGAGCTTCTTCAGGCAGTGTCGTGTGAGGCTTGGGTTTAACCCAAACCTGTGCGTCCCCAACCCCGCCCTCCTCACTCCTTCTCTTGGCAAATCTGGGGGGCGAGATGGGAGAGATACACCTCCCGAAATGAGAAGTACATGATCCGGATATGGTAGCCGAGGCTATATTTGGAAGTGTGTCTAGAATTATGTCAGGAACATTCGGAGGCGAATAACTTAATCGAGAATTGAGGGATTATAATTTTGTCGTTTGTATCTAAACGACTAGATCATGCGCGGGCCGAATAACGATGTGTGGCAAGATGAGGCGGGATTTACGCAGTGTGCAGTGTGCAGTGTGCAGGGGTGGATGATGGTTTGATAATATATCCCCCTTTCCCTTCACTCTGCTACCATGTGGTGCAGTGGAGTCAGCTGGAATATCATACCTACGTACCTACCTACCCAGGTAGGCATCTCTATGCGTATGCTGTCACGTATTTGTGTGAGTCGAGTTCAGGTAGTGCAGGTTCAGAAATACCTACCCTCTTAGATGTAGATGTGATGTCATAGGAGGCCTGCTCTGCCGTTCTGCCGTTCTGCCGTTCTGCCGCTTTGCCGCTCGAGAACCCGAGGACGTGCGTGGTATGTATTAAGTAGGCAATAGAAGATGCGTTCATTGGCCGTGATAAATCCTTGCGTAACATCTAATCTCTTGTCCACAAACTGATATTCTCGTCATATAGAGAGAGTTATGCTGCTAGAGCAAAGTTAGGTAACTAGCAAAAAACTACTTAAGTGGCTTTACTTTATTGTGCTACATGTACCCAACACCTACCCTGGAGATGATCGGATGCGTCAAAATCTCAATGGAGGGGAACCCATACAATCTAAAATTACTATCATCACACAACTTTTTTTTTTTTTTTTTTTTAAAAAANTNACGAATAAGCTTCTGTACTTGTAGGTTTAGCGGCACTATGTTCTGGGTTGGCGGATATATTTGCAATGGTGTGTTTGTAAGCATGCTAAGTTAGCGCTTTGCTCTTACAAACCCGAGAGCTAAAGTTTTTTTTTGTTCGCATGATCAAGTCGAGGATAATGCAGACGGAAATAACGTGCTTCCATTTAATGTAGATGCACCTCGTTCTGCAGCTTTTATTAATCTATGTAGACGTTTGCGCCGTGGGATAACTAAACAGCACTCATATAAAGCCTATGTAGATAGCCCATATCCTATAACGCTGCTTGCTTAGACCTGCTAACTATGTTGTTTTTTTCATCTACTAAACGCCTCTCCACGTCAATGTAGATAATATCCGGGCACTGTTGGCGGGTGGTGCTGTGATAGTATACTCTAATGAGCGATGTTTATCCGTCTTATGTAACTCATGCTTTTATAATGCAGACGGCTGGCATTGTCGACTTGATGCATACTGCCCCCCTACCCTACCCCCCCTATTTAGTAGCGTGCATCAATCACTCTACTCCTGCGTCGGTCATGTCATTGCCTTTCATATCTCTCGTCATTGACACTACCAGGTCCGCAAACCTGGAGCCCGTCTCCTTCACTGCTCCCACGACTCCCTGAACGCCCTCTTCGCTTTCCGTTGTTGGCTGGGAATCGGTTTGTTGTGCCTGGATTTCATCGCGAGGACTAGAATCCCCGGCCTCGTGCATCAGAGAGTGCGCTTCGGATATAGCCGACGAGCTGTGGGCGTACGCACTAGTCGCCAGAGATCTGCCGGCTTCAATGATCATGCAGTCATCTCCGACGTACTTGTCCCTCTCCTTCTCGCCGAGCAGCTTCGTCATGTACGTCCAGGACCGGCTCCTCTTCCTGTCCGAGCGGATGCGCTTAATCTCCGTCTCGAACGCCCGATCGTAGACGTCGAAGTCGATACCGGTTGGAGATTCTGAGACAATGTTGTTCGGAAGCTCCGGGCTACGGAAGTCATCGTCTCCACCAGTACCGATCCCAAGATACAATGTGTTTTTGTCGGGGTTCTGAGTCTCTTCCCCGACTATCTGTTCTGGGCCAATAGCCACTCCTTGAGATAGACCTAGTTGCAGGTAAGCTTTACGTTGTTGAATGAGCTCGGCAGCTTCTTCAGCAACGGACTTCTGTCGAATTGGTTCGGCTATCTCAGGGATTGGGTTTGAATCTGAGGAAGAAGTTGGTGGCTCTGCTTCGACTTCCTTTACTGGGAATGGTTTAGGTGCATGCGGTGTTCGTGGTGTTGTGGCCCGGCTTGATGAAATTAGACCCTTGAAGCGTTGTATCGCTCTCATCTGGAACCCTTGTTTTTAGCAACGTAAACAGTACTGTTAATGCTAGGACTGCTTACGACGCAAATCAGATGATCCATCTTTCGTGTGAAAGCGTGATTCACCTCAAGCTCATTGGGCGTTTCTACCATGTCGGCGCAGTTTTCCGCCTCGGATAGAAGAGGATCATTCCCATTCTTTGTCACCCAAGGGTGATTCTGGTACTGGTTAGCATTATCTGCACATGAAATATTCGGCATGAACTTACTCGAATCTCGGGCAATGTGATTCTCGTGCTATTATTCTTGTCTAGGATCCGTGTAATCAGGTCTACAAAGTCCGGGTCCTCTTCGTCGGGAAGAGAGAAGGGGTTGTCTCGGATCGCTTTGTACATATCTAAGACGGAGTTACCGTTGAACGGCAACTCCCCATACTTCAGACAGTAAAGTGTAACGCCCATGGACCAGATATCTGCAGCTTTGCCAGAAACATCTCCGTGCTTGGCTTGGCAAAGTTCTGGCGGTAGGAAGGCCGGAGACCCAGCAGATTTGTTCGTCATCATTTCATTTGACTTCGCGAACATCTCGGAGACGCCAAAATCAACAATCTTAAGCACATCGTCTTCTGTTAGGAGGAGGTTATCGGGTTTTATATCACGATGGATGATACCCTGAGCATGCACTATTGGCGTGTTAAAGAATAATAAGTGAGGGCGATTGTGTGAGAGTCTTGAACTCACGATATTCGATGCCGAGAATTAGGTCACGGAACCAAGTACGGCAAAGTTCGTTGCTGTAGGGGCGGGCCTTTTGACCTAGGTCAATCTTCATGACAACGCCCTTTTTGCACATTTCTAAGACCATGTATAGAGAATCATCTTCGGGGTCGTCGAGGACCTCAATCAAGGTAACGAGGTTGTCATGATGAATTTTCTTCATAATAGCGATCTCGGCGCGAATCAAGTATAGGGCGTCTTTGGCTTCGGCATCCTCCTGGTGACCAAATTGTTTCCTGTGAAAGTGGTTGAGACCCATTCCAGGGCCTTGCTGGTGCGGGATGCCGGGTCCAGGACGCCTCAGGATATGGGATTGCGCTCGCTTCCGTAGGCGGGATTTGGAAAATTCCTTGACAGCCTATGGCGAAGAAAATAAGCATTTGTTTGCTGTGGTCGTGTTGACATTGCACAGCCTCTCTGCTTACATATTCGTTCCCAAACTGGTCTGTGGCTATATGGACAGCGCCGTAAGAACCCCGGCCAATCTCATCTCCAATCACATACTGATTGACGGTATATTGCGATCTCCCGTCAATCTCGTCGTTCGTGTACTTGGCATCGAGAGTCTCCTAGCAGAGGAGGACGGGACCTCGATATTAGCCTACTATGGCGTGAACATGGCTAGCACAACAGATGGCATGCTTCCTTACTTTCACCTCGCGATGTTGGGACGGCGTCCTCTTGTGATGTCTCAGGGGACTCAGCGGAGCAGTGGGTGGCGTGGGCCTGGTGTGCATGTCTTAGACTGACTACTATACTACATTGGTGTGCGACGCACCGCGGGACAGCGTTGCGGCTGGGAGGTGCGTATTACATAAAGCTAGGCAGTCTAAGCTTGACTTGACTTACAAGTGAGGGGCAGCAAAGGTCGGCTGGTCTGTGGCATCAATGATCTGCTCGATGCTGATACGCGGTCGCGGCGATAGCGATGGGCGATGGCGCGGGCGGGTTGCAAACGCTGCTGGCAACGGGCATATCGACCGCGTCGGCTGGGGTTGCGAACGGGACAGTTGTTGGTCCTGATTGCATCATCGTGTGGTTGTACCGGTAGTTGTGGTGTCGGCCAAGGTCGCGGTAACAAGGTTGCCAAGATGAAGTAACAGTGGAAACTTGGAGGGGCTATCGTCAATAAATAGCTCGATAAGTGTGAGATCCAAGCCCCGTCTTGCCTGGCTCGATAGCTGCGACCGAGAGCGAAGTAGTAGAGATCAAAACTCTTGCGGTGTTCAGCTAGACTCGAGGTCCAGCAGTCTAGGGTTCAAGAATTATACTTTGTATTTGTAGTATGCAAGGGGATTCGGTGCAAGGGCTGAGGGAACCACACATTGACATCAAAGGGGACGACGCATCGCAAACTACCTGCCTGCGTATAGGTGGGTGTAGGTAGGTAGGTAGGTAGGTAGGTAGGTAGGCAATTGGCGGGCTTATATGGACAGAGGGACAAGGCACAAGGCACAAGGCACAAGGCACATAGGACGGCTGATGCCTTCTCTATGTACGTTATCTGCCTTCCTGTTGACCTTCTTCACAGATGTTGTTGGAATGTCCTGGTCATGGGCAAACCCAGCACTGCAGCAGATGCAGACAAAACTGACTGGGTCAGCCGGGTGGCAGGTTCCAGGTCGCCAGAGACGGACCAAATAGACAGACCAGATAGACAGACAAAAAGGGAGGAGACGGACAGTTCAGCCCAACAGCAACTATTTCGGGCATCTAACGAATCGTCTTTGCCATACGCACAAACTACCCCTGCTGCAGGAATAACACCCCCGGTTTGGGGGCCTTGCGCTATCTGCTGTGCTAGTGTTAGGGCTGTAGCCTGTCGAGGAGGTCCAGAACAAAGAGGGAGCTATTCAAGGTTATAACGGCTATTACCCGGGTACATATGTACTGAACGTATGCCTGCCAATCGGCATAAACGTCCACGGTGTCGACAAAACGGGCTGCAGGCTACCTTAGGTACTGTGCATACTGTACCTCTTCTACTCCAGTAGGTGTGGTGTTAGGTAAGTATGTTACCTGTAGGAAAAGACATATCCAGTCGATGAATGCTAGCAAAAGGAATTACGGACAAAGAAAGATCCATCTTCACCTTAGCTTATACTGCTAACTAGACGTATTATTATTATCAATATAATGCACAATGCCGATGCGCCGAGATTGATACCATCCGTGGCATAGGTAGGTACTTGTAGGCGAGGCCTATGTACTTATGCCGTACTTGCCGTCGGGTATGCCGTCGCAGCCGCGTTTGAGGCTGGTAGGAGCCCGACTAATTGAGAATAGGACTAGCTAGGTAGGTAGCTGGACCCAAGCACCCAAGCCTTATCGGAAGAGAACCTGGCTCACATAGCCCCACCACAGTCCTACCAAGCATATCCAGCATCTGGGACGCGGATTAGGTAATTGCCTAGGTACCGGTTACCCCTACTATACTACATGTAGGTAGTAATTAATTGTACATGAGATCGACCACTACACCTTCAACCATCAACCATCAACCAGACAGACCCCTTCGTCGCATGCCAATTCCCCGCCATTGATCACGGGCATGTGAGCTCTCGACCTCTAGTCTGAGCTAGAGAAGCCCGCGCCGGCGCCATGCCCGTCCAGGTCTACTCCTTGTACATCTTCGACCGCCACAGTAAGTCATCAAAGCCCAGGTAGTTGAGCCTCGCCAAGCCTGAGCTCGAGTTGGGTTGGGTCAACTCGAGCCTCGCTGGCCCCCCCAAGTCAGCCGCGTGTGGTGCCTATGGCCATGCCGACCCTCCACTACCCAGATCCCAGGTGATTCATACACTTTGCCCCCGGGACAGGCAGACTCAGGAGAACAAGAGCGCCCAAGAGGAGGAGGGAGAAGAAGAGGCCTCAGCCGCTAACATGTCATTCTCTCCTCGTAGCCGAGTGCATCTACTCGAAGAAATGGCTCCAGACGCCAGCGCCGACCCCCTCGACGCTCCCCCCTGACCAGTATCTCCAACAACAACAACAGCAACACCGCCACCAATCGGATGGCAGCGGTCCCGCGATGACAACAACAGCAACAGACCAGCAACAGCAGCAACATCCCCCTCCCCCCCCCAGCAAGCCGCGGCGGAACAAGGGCGCTGACGACGCCAAGCTGATCTTCGGCACCGTCTTCAGCCTGCGGAACATGGTGCGCAAGCTGGGCGGCGACGACGACGCCTTCATCTCCTTCCGCACCTCGCAGTACAAGCTGCACTACTACGAGACCCCCACCAACCTCCGCTTCGCCCTGCTGACCGAGCCCGGCGCCCTCAGCATGCGCAACGTCCTGCACCAGATCTACATCAACCTCTGGGTCGAGACGGTAAGTCAGTCGGTTTTGCTTATCAAAAAAGAGACCCCCCCTATTCTCTCGTGTTTCTTTTATTTTTGCATATTTACCTTTTCATCCAACGCCCTTTATTTCTTGCTCATATTGGCACCGTTGATATGATATCGCTGTCAGGAGTTGTATGAACGGTGATTCAAAGCTTCATTATGTAACACAACTGATAGTCGTCTTGATAATAGTCGTCAAGAACCCCCTGTCACCCGTAGAACACAAGGGTGGCGAGGGTGTGCGGAACGAGATGTTCGAACTCGGCCTGGACAAGTTCATTCGTGGGCTGATGTGAAAGGCCATCAAAATGAGATGTTTGTGGCCGAAACTGCGGGAGTCCTATGAAAATGAGCGATAGCGAATACTAGAACATCAACAGAGGTGGCTTTCATTGCGCTCCGAGGACACTAGAATCGTACTTATAAGATGCCGGAGTATCTGGTCTAGATCTTAGACAAATTACTCACACGTCGCCAATCACCTTGCAGCAAAGGGCGATTATGGCGTTGTACCGTCAATCTTGCATCATGCGATGATACAGATTATATTCGTCCTATCTATGGATGAGAAGGGCTCAACTACGCCCCCGAGATAACTATGGTAGTAATATACATAACAGCCCCAGTGGGTCATCATTCGTAATATTCGGCCTGGCTATCCATTGTCTAGTTGCACTTTGTTCTATTGTGACAGAATCCTAAAACCCGCTATGCCCATGCTGTAGATGTACATAGTATCCCGACCTGGTTGCTCTCTACCTGGATTATTGCTTATTTTGATCCGTGTTCGTTTTATTTGATGTGGTGGTCGTAGCCAGTTGACCGAAGCAACCAGTTCAGAATTCTCAAGCCGGGTATTTCCAAGACAACGATTACTTTCGCCAGACGTGATGGTACCAGCAACCAATTTCGAAGCCTAAAAAAGGCATATGGTAACTAACGTTGGTTATGCCTGTGATTGAGATTGTGATGCCATCGACGAAGACTCTAACGCCTTCTCCCAAGCGGTCTCAAACGAACTTTGCGAGGGGTCCACCATAACAACGCTTTCATCGCCTGCCATCACTTGGGATGATTTGAGCTCGTTGCCGTGGTCCTGCCGAAGCACAATGACTTCGTCTGTATGCCTGACACTGGCAACAGCGGCATCATTAAGACCAGCCGCGGCAGCAACAAGCTCCTCATCCTGATATATCTCGTTTTCCCAGTTACTGGAGTACACGACGGCGGCGAAGGCCTCGAGGTCCTGGACATGCTCCATTTCCTGCAGATACTCGTTTGGCATGCCGTTCCCGATGGCGTGGGCCTGTCGCGTTAGCACCGATAGAATCTTGGGGAGCAGAACTGCACGGGTTGTGGGATCGGTAGTAGCTTGTTCCGAAGGCTCGGGAATATGACCCGTGGCTGAAATGTTAGCGTCGAAAGCGCCGGACAGTAATTTCTTGTTCAACAGTACAGAGAAGCTTGCGTCGAGAAGGAGGGTTAGCACGTGGCAGAATGCTGGCGATTCGACGAGGTCCGACGTCTCGTCAATAAGGCGGCGAAGCGCCGGCGTTATTGTTGACGTAGGTGAAGAGGCCGACGAGCTAGCAGATGGACTTGTCGTAGCCATGGCGCTATCACCTAAGACACCAGATTCCCTCAGGACGAAGTCCTCTAACGGCGTCGGCGGGAGGAGGAAGGGTAACCACTGGGCACCCGGTCTGTTGGAATCTGACTTCCTCTCAACCTTCTTGCGCACTTCGAACGTTAATTGCGAGAAGGTGTCGAAGCTGAGGAGATCACGTGGACTTAAATGGCCAAACACCTCGCGAACAGCGATCTCAACCTTCTCCATCACGTCTGTCCATCCCCGGTTCAATAGCCACCAGCTGAAGGTCAGGTACTTGCGGTTGGTCTCGAAATCACTACCATACGCCTGCTCCGGGTTATCGTCATCGTTGTTCTCGAGGCTTATCGTAGATTGTGCCGCACCAGTTGCCAGCGAAATGACACTGGATAGGTAGCTTCTCCGTCCGAGGAGGTTTAGTTGGATTCTAGTGAGCATGGCCAAAAGCGCGAGTGTGTATACAAGCGTGAAAGCTCGCGTTATTGCTGGGAGCTGGGTTAGTCGGGAGTTCCTTCACTCGATGCGCTCTGTTCTCCGAGCCGAGGGTTGCTCACAGCTTATTGTCAGATCATCCCAGAGTTGTCTCTTCGTCTTGCGAGGCTTTTGCGGCGTCTGGCCACCGTCCTGCGTTCCGTCCTCAGTGACCGAAACAGGGGGAGGAACCATCTGGCTCGCGTGGACGCCGCTTTCGCTCTGTAGACTCGCTATGCTCTTGCTCTCCTCCTCTGTTAAAGTGGTATCTGCGATGCTCGGCGGCGCGGCTGATGACTCGCCACCGCGCACACTCCTAGCAGCGCCTTTCATCTGCTGGATTTCCAGCGTTATGTTCTCGGTGTTCATCATTTCGAGGATGTTCGCAGTGGCAGTCGGGAGCAGGGCTAGGACGGTGAATGTGCAGTCCTCTTGATTCTGCTCAAATCGGCGGCGCAAGCTGCCTGATGGTTAGCCTTAGTTGGGGCTGGCATGTGCGATTCGCGCTGTAGCTCACTTTTCTTTCGCAATGCGGTCGCTGCTCATGCGCTCGCGCGCATCGTTGATCTTGCTCAGGACATATTGGGTAGCCAGGTAACCGGCGCCCACGATGCCGACACCAATGCCTATTGGAGTGCGATTGCGGCGCAACCACCGCCGCGTAGCTGACAGCATGTCGACGGGTGGTAGGGAACGGCCCTAGGAACGATATTGCCTCCTTATGAGTGGTTGAAGTTGGTCGGAGGTCGCTCGCTATCCGTGCGACATGAAGCTCGCAGTAGATGACAAAGTGGCACGGGATGGTTTATCCGCCGTTGTTTGTCCCGGTTGTCCTAGGAGCTGGATACTACCTAAGCTGGAGGTGGTTGGGATTGGGGCTCTGGTTCCCTGTCGCTGGTGTTTATGCAGGCAGGTAGAAGTCTAGAAGTCTAGAACCACTGATGACGAGTAGTTGCCAGCTCTACCTAGGTATCTACTGTAGATAGTATCTAGGTATCCTTACCATCCTAGGTTCTGTGCTGGGTAGGCACACATGTAGCTCGTTATGTTGCCTCGGCATCTACGTGACTTGACCAGCTTCCCCTGTGGAGCTTGCCTAATTAATTACCATGGAATTTAAATTGATCGGTACCTCTTGCCCAAGTTGCCCCCACCACCTATGTACTGTACGTCTCACGCTGTTTACAGTACGGTACGGGGTACAGAGTACAGTACTGTACAAAGCAAAGCAAAGCAAAGCAAAGCCACGTGTGGCTAATATGACGCACTTCCCCCCATCTAGACTCAACCGGATGACCCCTCCAATCCTGATATCTCGCAGCCCGCCAAGACCACCGGAGAGCTGTCTGTCCTAAAGATCGAGGCGGCATCGTAGAGGTTGCAAGCCACGCAACCTTCCCCTGCCACAGCTAAACACCAGATCGCAGCATGGAACAACAGATACCGCAAGAGTTCATATTAGAAGCATTCGCCGACCCAGCTTCCGTCAGAGATGTCGTCCGGGGTAAGTAAAGAGACCAAGCGACCGCGCGCGCGCGCCATAACTCTTTGTTTCTGCAATGCCCCGCATCCCTCACCTCATCGATTGATCACTCGGGATGGGACGATGATCACAGCAGCCCTCCCTATTCAATCGCGACCCCGTCATCGATGCGCTCTCTCCGAATTCACTTTCTAACTTGTTGATAATTAGGGATCCTGCACACCATATTCTTTCACCGGTTCTTCCCTTCTTTATCACCGCGGTCGCGCGAGGTCCTCGACATCACTCTCCCCTTCGTCCGAAGATGCCGAGCTTGACACCATGATCGAGAAGCGGGCCGCCGAGCTGGCGCGCGAATTAGACGCTGAGCGGACGCACTCTTCCACCTCCAACGTGCCGCTCCACCATCACCTATCACAGCAACGCGGAGCCGCCGCGGCGCAGGCAAGCAGCAATGGCGGCCGCGGCAACATCTCTGTCCAGTTCTTTGAAAAGAAACGCCGCAAGACGTGGTACATGCGCGCGGCTTATGGCGGTGGCGATGAGGAGGTCTGCTGGGAATGCTGGACTGTCAAGGTCACCGTGGCCGAGCCGAGGACGGAGAGTGGTAAGGAATGCCGTTCCTCCCTTCTTTTAAGCTTTCCCCAATCCAAATCCGGTCAGATAGTGACGAAGAAGTTGTATCGATACCGAACTTCAAGAAGACCGTTCAACTAGCTACCTACTAGTAATTTCCAGAACTCTGTGCTAATCTATTCTTCCATTTCAGAGCGAGCGAAAGTCCGCAAAGCCATGGAACAGACGCTTCTTGCCACGGTCATGAAGATCGTAACCTTTGTAAATTCATGCAAGGATCATATCCCGCCCATCACGACCAGCGAGACGAATCCCTTTCCTTACCAGATCAACGTCAACCAGAAGGATGCGGGTTGGGCTACACGCATGGGCATCTACTAGGAATTGTTGTGACGGAATGGCCCGAAGAATTAATTCGCTTGCTAGAAGGACCCCCGACCCTTCACGCTTCCGCCGACTCTGATATTTATGCCCGGCGGTAACCTGTAAATGTAACCTCTGCTATATCGTGGCCCTAAGTGACTGTTCCTCTTCCTAGGTATGGGCCCTGGGCTCTGGGCTATGGCGTTTCATGGAGTTTATAAAGAGGGAATGATAGACATGGTCTTTTTCAGCAACTTGTTAGGTTAGGACTCTCATCCTATTTCAATATCAAGATACCCATGCCAAACGTACTGTAGTCTGAACCAACCGCCCAGATTTCAACACATGATAGCCAGTGAATCAAAGTCGGAACTGGAGCGCAAGAAACGACAATCTGAATTTAGTACTAGCCAATCGCTAGCTGAAGTATCGAAGCCGGATACCCGCCTGATCCTGTTCCGACGCCAAATCATTTACCAAACATAACCGTGAATCGCCTTGTGGCAGGACAAAGGGTCCTTATCACGTGTTTGCACATCGCATGCGTATTGCCTCCCATGCCATTTCATACACGAAACTCGTGTCTCCTCCCATTACAGAACGCCTTGCATATAATCGGAATCCTTCCTTTGTTCCGCTAACATCCTAATAGCAGCCGCGCTTTTCCAAACGCCAATGCTGTCCTCGCATCCGACCCAAACATGGTAACAAGAGTACCTAGTAGCCTGTTTGCAACAAAACATATCCATCAAAAACATCCCAAAACAAAACCTTCATACGCAAGGTTCTCGTGTGTCATACAGATATCCGCCCAGAAAGCATGGCTTCATTACAATTGTATGAAAAACAATAAGACGTAAAAGCCGCGAGGCCGGTGAGGGGCACAGGTGTAATCTAGAGTGCAGGTTGGAGAGAAAAGCGTCCGAGAAGTGGCTGTATCCATGCCGAAGAGTCGTCAAGTTCGTAAATGTCATCAATCCAGATGAACGCGAGGATCCGTTATGAGCATGAGATGATTATTACTCATCATTATGTCGTATAGTTTCGTCCCAAGTTGGGTTTAGATCCTTTCCAAGACCCGACCACACTGCCACTGCTGCCGCCAATCTTCTCGAAACCTTGCGCAATATCCAGGAGGTTTTCTGTTTCTTCCTCAAAAAGAGGAGGCGTGAACCCGTTCTCGAAATTCGGCCAATCATTCTCCTTCGTGGTGAGTTGTAGATTAGGTCCGTTGGTAGCCAAAGGGGACTGTAAGAAGACCTTGCTTGGCGATGACATACCATCAAACGCCTTGCTAGGTGATTCATAGGTTAGGGCAGGTGTTGGACTAGGTACTCCTAAAAAGGGCGCTGAAGTGATAGATTTCCGAATTGCAGGATTGGCAATGTCACTCAACACACTGATGGACTGTGATCGATCTAGTCGTGGTCTTCTCACCGACCGTTTGATAGGTGAAAGCTCCGATGGTAAGGCGAGATCTAACGCCACATCGTCAAAGAAGCTAAAGTCATTCCCCTCTAAACCTGTGTAACTATCAATTCCGTAAAGATGAGTTCCCATCGTGGAGTCTCCGATGAATGAAGGGCTCCATGGAGGCATGTTGGCGATGTTGTCAGATATGTTACTGACGCGACGCAATGGCGATTCGAACATCGAGGTCACGTGATCGCGATGTGCTTGTAGATTAGTGTTTGGCGAGACCGACGCGGTTGGCATGGGCGGAGGCTTAATCTTGACTACGGGGGTTAGGGGCGGAGGCATCTGTCTGGAATGCCGCGAAGGAGAAGAAGATGGTGGCATAGGTCCATGTGAACGACTCTTGGTTGGACTATCATATGACGAATGACGGAGGCGTCTAATTTCATCCTCGGCCCGTCCTCGTCCTCCCTTCATGCGAGTGTGTTTCGTCCCAGAACTGTAGAAGGGGTTGTTGGGCTGTTGGCGCAGTACTGACGATTCTAGTGATGAGATGTAACCACTATCTTCCATCGAGGTAGAGGCATCCATTGAAGCATGCTTACGCTTCTGGGAACGCTTCCGGGAGCCCATAAGCATATCAAGAGCAGGAGGTGGTGTATTGCTTTCCGGCTTCACAAAACGAGGCATGGGAGGTGATGAGAGTATTGCCGCCGGAAGCGGGGAGGGAAGAGAAGTTGGGTCAGCGCCATCCGGTTCTTGAGTCTTGTCGCCGAGATCTTCGGCGCATGCATTATCAGACAGAGGGATGGTAGCATCTGATGAAAGCTCAGGGACAGTCATCGCCGGTGCTTGTGAAATAGCCTGGAGATACGGTGCAGTTTGGGGTTGGGGAACCGCAGGCAGTGCCGGTAGCCCATCTTGAAGATAGGGTGTTTCAAAGTGGGAATAATCAACACGTGGTGCCATTGACATTATGTGCACGTTTTCCGATACAATTGAAGCCTTCCTACTCGGTTTCTCCTTCATGAATTGTTGTTCCATCCCGGGCTCAATGGCCCAGTAATTCCCTTTCCCTGGATCATCCTTTGGGCGTTCTTGCTTGATGAAAGCCTTGTTGAGACTCAAATTATGTCGAATGCTATTCTGCCAGCCTGCATCATTTGCATTGTAGAAAGAATATGTGTCGGAAATCCACTTGTAAATTTGAGATAGAGTGAGCTTCCTTTGAGGCGCGCGAAGGATCGCCATTCCGATCAGCTGCGCATAGCTATGGCCTGGTTTCGTCCCGTCGTCATAAATAGGAGGAAACGCAACCTGTTCCGGGAGGGATCCATTGTCGAGTCTGGCCCTTTTGGCTGGCCTTGATTCCGTAATAGGAGCGGCCTCGAGAAGGGTGCGCTTGCCTGATTGAGCAGGATAATACTCTTCAACATTAAGGTTGAATGATGGCGGCGCAGGATACAACGTGGGATGTAAGTTTTCCTTCTCAACGCCTACTTGCTTCGAATTGGCCGTCTTGAAGGTAGACATCAGGGGTTTCTTAGGCATGGAGTCGGTGGCTTGCGCATGTAACGGAGGCGGACATATATTTATTGTGTTCAGTTTGCGGTTTTGTGTGGAGCCCAATGGAGTCGTTGAAGATTGGCCACCGGCCTTGTAGGGAGAATGGTGCTTTCTGTGACCATTAGGAGCGTTGAAGACTAAACTGCTACTCGAGCTTTGCAAGGGGCGGCGTGGCGAAGACTGTCTTCCTACGGATGGCATAGGAGCTCGGCTTATCGATGGTGCTGGTTTTCCGTAGTTTTCGTCTTGGAATTCGTCTTGGAATATGTGTAGCGGTTCATTTGAAGCCGCAAAACGCGTCGGTCGGGCCATCCTGGCCAGCAAAGGGAAATGAGTGCTGCAAATGGTTGGCGCCTAATATGGTTTGCTTATATCCACGTCAATGATGTGGTGGTAGTTAAGGTGAGAGGATTGGTGTTTGTGGTCAGAGTCGCAATGCAGTTTCCAGCCGTGTATGACAACAATTAAGTTGACGAAAGCAAGGGAGACTCACTGGGGTGAAGAAAACGGCTCTTGGATCAGCAGTGGAGACGTGAAGCCAGGGTGACCTTTTGGGCGCTGTGGATATCGCTAGACTGGCTTCTTTCCAAGTAAGTTGGTGTGGCCGGATTCACAAACGCTGTGTGAAGTGCAGAACAATACGAAGTCGTCGAGAATGAGAATAACTCTCCGATGAGAAGTAACACAAACAGATGTGCGTAGGTGGTAATGGTGGACAGCAGGCAACCAGCATGAGAAACGGGGGGAGACGAAGGGGAGGGGGAGGGAGCTGGATCGTCAAGATCGTGGGGGAAGAAGCGTGACAGCCGGGTATGCAACTACGATTGCAGGAGGGAGAGCGCTGAGGGGAGCACGGTACGTACAGGTTGAGCTGCTGAAGAGCAAGCAAGCAGAAGCAGGTTTAGGTTAAAGAGGTGAGTGGGTTATGGATGGGGATGCCCAGGCCTGCGCAGCACCACACGGTAGGACAGTAGGGTTGAAAGCGTGAAAGCGTGAAGGGACGGAACACGGAAGGAATGGAACAAGGGAGACTGGCAGCTGGTGCGTGAAATGGAAATACCGAGTAGGGCTTAGCTCGCCAACGCAGCAGTGGGGCCTCGGTGGAGCGCCGGTGGGACGCAGCGCTAAAGTGGAACAGGGTGGATAGGGTGGGGTCGTGTTCCCGGCAGAAGAAGCAGAGTACGAGCGAGGATTGGCCCAGAGCACTCTGGGCTGACACGATGATGGTAAGCAAGATATAGAGGTGGATACGATACTGGCCGATACTGGGCAGTAGTGCGCAAGGATCCGGCGAAAGTGGTGGAGCTGATTACGGTCGGCATAAAACCATCTAGTTTAGTTGGATAGGTAGCGTCTCTGCGTGCTAGTGGCAGACATTCAGCAGGTCAGACTTAGTTAATCCCGTACTGTATGTACACTATATTAGATGTTCCAGCAGAGCAAGACTTGGGAATCGCACCTACTGTACTGTATTCTTTCATTCGGGCTTTCGATACTAGTATAGTCGATCCCTGAGATACTGTAGGTAGGGAGAAACCCGGCGGGTTTTGGCAGCATGTACCTACTCTCGGTAACCGGAGAGAGACACGAGCGAATGATATGATATGATAGGTACTCGAAAGCCGCAAATCGATAGAACTAACCTAGGTAGTGTGTAATGTCGATTGCTTCACGGCGCGGCAAGACCAAACCTCGAGGAACCGAGAAGATAGAAACGGTGGCCCAGGGAAATATCTACTGTAGTTTGTTCGAGATTTCAATCGATGATTCTTCCTGGCCTCGAAAGCTGGCTGGGGCTATTCCATCCGTTCACTCCCGATGTGATGTTCGATGTACTGTACTGTAGTGTAGTATATGTCCTTTCCTCGTTTCCCGTTCTTTTCGCTGAGCCCACTGCGGCACGGTGCTATCTTCACAGATGTACTGCTCGTGGTGCGATGCGACGACGTGCGACCGAAAGGATGCAGCTCGTACGAGGGTGCAAAGGGTGCAAAGGCTGCCTGAGATTAATGAGGTGGATAGTAAGCGATTGGGTCAGGGAGGGCGGCGCGTAGAGTGACTCCAGATTGGTTGCACTGGGGAATTCGTGGAGGGGTGTCGTCTGGTTGGACGTGTCGTGTTGTTTTTAAATCCTGGCGACGCGTCAGGCCAATCAGGGCGTCATATATTGCTTCTTGGCCCCGCCTCTGCATGCACTTTGCGCATCCCCCGACTGCTAGCCCAATACATACTAGTGGAAACCCGTGATGTGCTACTGTACACTCCGCAACCTTAGTTGCGCCTAGGCAGCTGTTACATGCCAAAGTGCGACTTAATGGCTGCCATTCACCCGCGGTCTGCCCGCAGTAAGGGATCGTGTCTTTCCTACCGGTAATTCATTATAATGAGTCTCAACCACGCACGCTACAGTACACCTTTCGGCCCCCATTCTCCATCCCTTTCCCGTTACGTTGGTATAGTAGCATCAATAGTAGCGCTCCCGGGCGCTAATCATATAGATACATCATCAATCATCGGTGGATAAGGACTAACGACTTAAATTCCACCGAAATCGATATCGTGTTATCGTAGCCGTCATGCCATCGCCTTCATGAGGGCATTATAAAACTTACAGTACAGAGTACAGCAATATACTTTGTCTTCCCATGTAAGCTACTATCTATTCTCTAGGTACGACAGATAAGCATTTAATATCGCCTATGTTCGATCAGCATAATGATCCCAGCAGACGCTACTATACCAAGTGTACATACCCGAAAACAATGCAGTAGTGATATGTATGACTTAATATTTCATCGGCATAGCATCGCCTCTGGCCACAACCACAAATTCAGGTACCGAAGACCATAATCCAAAGGATTAACAACAGTTCTAACAATATTCTTGTCACAGACGTATTTCATGATGCGGCCACAAGGCCAACCTTCTAAGGCCTCTCTAATGGCATACAACACCATGATTTGGTTCAAAACTGGCACCTGGTCACATTATCCCATACTAACAATCAAATCCTTGGGTGGCGAAGCCATCAGTGACGACCTACTGAGCTCATTGTGCCTGGTCCAATCATATCTCGCTGCTAGATAGACCAGCGTCAGAGCGGCGCCCTCATTTCCCACCTCGAGGCATTCTCAATGCGCAACGATTGCCAACTCATCATAACCCCGACTCTCACCGAATCGAAGGCTTGACCTTCATGGTCGAGACCCGGTCTTCGGCGAATCATGCCCCGAGTTTTCTCGTTAGCTGGCCGGTTAGGCTGCGACCTCGTGGCTAAAGTGTCAGAGCGTAAGCGTTGATAGCATGGCTTATACTACTGGTAGTAGAGCCACTCCCTAGGGCTTCCCAAGATCCGAGTTCCGGGTTGTATGGCCTCCATGGATCATACGAATATTGTAAGAGACAGAACTAAAGGCGTTTTGGCAATCCTAAAGGAGGCCTACTAATCTATATCAGATTGCCATCAAGGGCGGTAACCATATATGCTAGGCAATGGTGAGATGGACTACCCATATCTCAGCCATAACGAGCCATGTAAAAGGCCCAGGAACACATCCCTCGGCTCGACCCGTCTTCCTTATCCCAGCATTACCAATGCTCAAGTGCCCCAGTCACCATAGCCCTAACACACAATACATGGTTCGAACTCGAAGCTAAATAGCCCATGTTATAGTTTTAAGCTTGGGGGAAACTTCTAGACAAACCCGCAGGACCTGTTTCATCTAGTTAATAATCTAGCTCATAGGATACTATCAGAAACTAACGCTTCGATTTCTCATGTTCATGCGTTAGAAAAGAATGGGGCCTCTATAGTGATAATGGCTTCCTACAGTATAGGCATATACCTTAGGTAAGCTGTCGACTTCAAAAACAGCTCGGTTGCTTGATTCCCACAAGACCTACATAGGCTACCTAATCTACCTACCTAAGGTACCTTAATTAGTAAGTATTCATGTTGTGAGTAGAAGAGAAAGAGCAATTGATATAATAGAGTCTGTTGTGCTTTCCTACAAACGGAAGCTATATAGCAACTGCACGGGCAGCACCTTCCAACAAGCAGCAGCAAGCGCCTTCCTTGCGTAGCTGCCCGGTTAGCTCAATCGGTAGAGCGTGAGACTCTTAATTTCGAGGCATCTCAAGGTTGCGGGTTCGACCCCCGCATCGGGCTCAATTCCCGATGCCTCCCAGTTCACTGGGATCGCAACGATCTTTTTCTTTCTTTTTCCTCTAACTATATACCTATAGTACACATCTTAAATTAAAGCACCTATAACATACTTAGTAAACATAGAATATAGCACAGTAAATAAAACCTTCTTAATATTATTGTTTTAATGTTAACTACATGTGAACTTATAGTTCTATACTTGAGTCCTATTATAAACTACGCAGCATAACAAGCCAATGCTAGTGAGAGAGGTATGATTGTTTACAAGAAACTTATTTATATCCATGCTAATAGCAGTCAACAGCGGTAGGTGGGATTACAGACCGCGTAGTCAATAATCTTTTGATCATCTGCTCTCTAAGTCTTGTTTGTGTGTCAGGCTCTATCTACCACGGGACGATTTGTACATAAACTCAACAATTCCATGCCATTCGTATGATAGATAATAAAACCTTCCGTCGGCCCCCTTAACTCCAGTCTACCCAATACCACAACGAGTCATGTAACAGAGAACCTAAACATGGCTGTTCCAATCCTTGCCCTGCAAGGTTTTCTCATGTGTTATTACAGTGTTCCTTTTCTTCCTCTTAACAGTGCCTACGATCTGGTCTCCTCCACGGACCATAGACTCGTGGCCCAATAACAAGGCGCGTCACCACACGAAGGACTTAAATGAATTGTTCACGGCGATCGGGAGATCTAGGGTGGGCCCTAGTAGAGGTCAGTCTAAGTTCGACAACTCACCAGTTTACGACCATTCAGTGGTTATTCTAGATACTGTTTTTTCTGTGGTGGTATATTTTTAGCCTAGCCTTGGTGTTCACGAGGTAGAGGTAAGCTTGGTACAGTACCTAGGTAGGTTGGAAGAGGTTGGTTGGAAAGGGACGTTATGAGGGTTTCATGCGGAAGCATTGGATATCCGGACCCGACGTTACCCACCAAGATGGTTGTTTTGGGCCTTTACGATTATACCGAAGTAGGTAGGTGGGAATCATGACGTCTTAGATAACATGTGGAACTGTCGGAAAAATCTAAATATATCAGTTACGTATATTACCGCCCCCAACGGTACCTACTACCTCCAAGTGGATTAGAGCTATTGATAAGAGGTAGGCGGGCGGCTGCAATGGTGCAGTGCGCAGGTGCTTTGGTGAGGTGTATGGGTAGGAGGTAGGTAGTTGCATAAATAAATTGATCCCGGGAGATCGGGGGATGGATCTACAGTCAACCCCGCCATCCCCCCAACCTGGAACCAACCGACGACATCATTTCAGCTGCCCCTCTATCTAATGTACCCTACTTACAAGCAGCGGTGAATTGCCCACTAGTTCAACACCGACCTCGCCCGCGCCACATCTTACGTTCATCAATCCGAGGCTTCATGCTACCTACTATGTAGACGGGCTGGTTGGAGATTGATTACACCCTCGCAAGACTGACCACCAGGATGCCGCATTGGCGGGACGACTATCTGGCCTCGTTCCAAGAGGCGGAGCGCAACAACCCGGTGAATAAGGACCTGGTCGAAGCTTGTAAGCGCTGCCCTTCGTTTGTTTGGCCCGACATACCAAGAAACCGAGAGATAAGTCTTAATCTATTCTCAGACACGCAAAGCTGACAGTTGGTGCTCCCTCGCCCCCCCCTCCAGGCTCCCAGCTCGCCGATCGAGTCGCCGCGCTCGAGGCCGAAAAGGCGGCCTGGGCCGCGGGTTCGTCTTCTACCAAGCCCTCGAAGCCCCCTTCGTCGACTAGCGCGGCCGATCCCACGACCTCATCGTCGGAGGGCGCGGTGGCACAGCTCCGCCTCGATCTTGCCGAGGCCCTTCGCGGACGTGGCCAGGCACAGACACGTCTCAGGGCCGCCGAGGCCGAGCTCACGTCGCTGCGATCCAAAAATAAGGCGGAGACCAGGCGTGTGGTTGATTTGACGGCGGAGCGCAACGCGCTGACCGCTAGGGTGCGCGACCTGAACGAGGAGCTCGAGGAGAAGAGAAAGTTCTTGAAGGTACGTCGACTACTCAGGTGCCATCGACGTGTCACCCCCGAGGCTATGTGGTGTTTATTTGTCGACATCCGGCCGCACTAAGGGTCAAATTGATACATGAGAATCCTATGGAGGGAAGTTGGGAAGAGAGTAAAAGAAGAAGGCACAGGGTTAATCTGCTTGTTCGAGACGCCCCCTCCCGCTAACTGCTTACGCTTTCTCCAGGATATCCAGGATGACAATCTCACGCTGAACATGGAACTTAATATGACCATACAGAAGGCAGCGAAGGTGCAAGCCGAGAATAAGGAGCTTGTTGACCGTTGGATGAAGAGGATGGGTCACGAGGCCGACGCCTTGAATCTCCAGAACGAATCACCAAACAAGCATCATAGATGATGCGGCGACATCAGCTAACTGAAAAGAGAAACCCCATCATTATCATCATCGCCAGCCTGGTATCATATACATTTGCATCATCTATGTAGTAAGTGTCTAAAACGTTCCCTCGCTCCCAAGTTAAAAATGTTTGCATACTACGGGTTATGCAACCTGTTAACCCGTCAATTGACGGGCAAACTAATTCCCTTCCGTACGAGGTATAAGTACAAACCATCGCAACTGACCTCCGCTTTAAGAAAGGAGTAAACCCCTATACAACACGGCCAGGCCGGAATTTATTTTCTAGTAGAAATGTAGTACTCGCCATCGGATCCAGTCCAGCTCACCCAACCTTCGTGGTATCGAAAATATTCGACGTCGAAGATGCTCGTGGCAACGTCATTGATTGCCGTTTTATTCTCGTATACGAAGGACTTGAGGGATATGATCTTGCAGCCCTTCTTCAAGTCCAGGAACATGTTGATGAGAGCGTCGTTAAGGGTCGATGTGAAGGCCTTGTTGTTCACCAGTATAACATCTGCCTCCTTTATTTTCTCGAGGATCTTTGCGCTCTTGCGGAAATCACCCCGTTCGAGATGAACCCTTCCCGGCGCGACACCCCAAAGCATACACCGAGACCTGAATTCTTTTTCTTGCGCCTCGGCCAAGTTACAGGCATTCTCCATCATCTCACAGCCATAGCTACGACACCCAATCTCGAGCGCGGCCTGAATAACGACATTGCCAACCCCAGACCCAAGATCGATGAAGACTTGGTCTGATGTCATTTTTGTCTGCTCTACCAGAATTTTGGTGACAAAGGGGTGCAACAGCTCCCCATAAACATTATCGCTCCCGGCGTCGTACTTGGTCAGCATTTCAACTTTCGGGGCAACTGTGCGGTCGTAGACCTGGGTGAGGATCAGGGAGACGAGTTTAGACGGCAGGTGATGGATCCGGTCGAGATTTCTGGCGACAGTACCATTTTCTACCAACTCGAGGAGTTTTGTGTTGTAGCTGTCAAGGGCGGCTCGGAAGGCCGAGACATCTCGGTACTTCTCACTTATGGCACGCTCCATCTGCCTCTTGAAGCTCATGTTGTGGTCAATAAAAGCCTTCGAATCAGCGTCGGTAAGATATGTCTCAGCTACACTATCAATGATTGCGAGAATGTCTTTGACCGCATCAATCTTGTCCTTTTGCCATACAAGCTCGTACCTTGAATATAAAGTTAGAACTATAGCCAAAACCTACTCTACGAGTGAATCTTACCTCTCCCGCGCGCAGCGTGAAGGATACTGCATCTCAATCGCGATTTCGCTATCTTTGGCACCAGGAATTGGAGGGCATTTTGTTGCTCGTGAGACGAGATCGGCGGCATGGACGATATTAGGCTTCCTGACATCATCGCCAAATGCCTTCTTGTGACGCAACTTGCGGTTCGCATCGACCAGCCTACCATCACTTCGTCGCATGCGCTTTCGGAAAGGATCGCCGTCATCATCTTCTGATTCTGTATCGTTGCCAAAAACAGGCGAGTCGCGGGGTGTGCTTGTGACAGCCTTGCGCTTTCGGTCGACGCGCAGCTCGTCAGAGGAGGAGGGGTAGGGAGATGTGCTCTTTGGTCGCGTGGCGCGGGAGTGGGGGATAGTCTTGTCGAGAGGGAAGCATGGACGGAGGAGACGCGCACGCTGCTGGAAGGGATCGGGCTCGGTCGGGGCTTGCTGGGCACGACAACCTTTTCCACGCGCACAGTGGGCGGTGCCGTCTTGAGCTTTGACTTCTGGCCAAAGAGCCCCATGACTGCCGGCACAGGTCTTGGGCTGCTACAAAGCGCGACGATATGGAGTACACAGCGGTATATAGTACAATAATTTAGCAGAATTCAAGAAGGCCCAGCATTGCCGACCACGTAACCACTGGGAAAAGGGGGCTCGAGTTCGTGAATGCGTCAGTGGCGGGTATAGCGCGGGGAGGTAGCGATGCTGAAGACAAGGCCGTTACGCAATCTAAGAGGTAGGTAGGTACTGTAAAAGAGAGTGGTGCGCCGCAGTGCGTGATGGAGTCGAGAGAGGGGCGGGGCAGGGCACAGGAAAGAGAGGGAATGATTATACGGCGGGAAAGACAACGTTAGAACTTGGGGCGGTCGGACCAATGGCAGAAATGCAACAAATGGCCGCAATGGCAGAAAAGAAAGTGATGCTCCAAAGTTGCGTAGGACTTATGGGAAAACAGGCGGGATTGTAGGCATTGCAGGCATTGCAGGCATTGCAGGCAGGCCTTTGGGTCCTTCGGGTCCTTTGGGTTTGGGGTGGGAGGCGGCGAACAGGCGTAGGTCCGGATTTGGAAGGCTTTCCCTACCCACTGCACCCACCCACGCGTTGTACCTGGGTACGTATGTATGTACTTGCTCAACCTACAGTAGGTAGTGGTTGTATGTACCTACCGTAGATTGATAGTTGATACCTCCTTACGTACATTGTAGGTGCCGTGCGTGCAGCCAACATCGAGCCCCTGCCCACACACACCATGGTTGCCTTGTCCCACGTACCTACTGTACTGTACCTAGAAGATGGGGGAAAGGGTACCTAGGTAAGGCTCGAATTCATTGGAAAGCCCAAAGGGTTCAGCTCACCCCACTTTCTCTCTTTGGGATGGGATGGCATCTGCAAGCTCACATCCCCCTCATGCACTTTGAACGCCCCAGATTACCTACCTAGGTACATCCCTAGGTATAGACATGATGTACGTCTTACTGGAATGCACTGCAATGTAGGTACTGTGGTTCATGTCGTCGGGTTTCATCTTGGGTTCATCTCTGCCCAGAGGGTTGCGCAAGTCTGTCTAGTGTTATTCCCTGTTATTGGTTAATATAGAGTATCTAAGTAGGTCGGTAGGTACATAATAGCAAACGCTTCCAAGCTTTATCCAAAGTATCTTATGTTCCAGAATCACCTTTTTGGGAGAGGGGGGTTTGTGTAGGTACCAAACAAATAGATTTGAGAGATTTAGGTGTTGAAGGTACCTTCGGCGTCGTTATCATAGGAACTACTTCGTATGCTTGCGAGATACATCAGGTAGTCTCGTATCTCTTCTGCTCACCCCTGTCATCCCATCGGTCTCTCAGAGTCTCATCGCCCACGGTTCTTCCGGACAACCAAATACAAAATCACTTAGGTCATTTGGGTAACATGTGTTCGCTTTTCCTATTTATACACTAATATTAGCTTCTAAGTTATTGCTTTATTTTTCTAATTTTCTTTTTCTTAAAAAAGTATTCGTGACGTCAGATAACGCCTTTTGTCTCACTTGGCCAACGGGCTTCAAAGGAATTACCATCATGGAAATTGCCACCATCGTCGAGATAGTCAATGCATTCTTGACCTCTTTGCTACTACGAATGTGCCATACCAAAGCATTATGAAATGGGATTGTAAGATGGCAAATTATATCTCCAGGCTCTACTTGAGAGGGGGCATAGAGCTTTATCTAAGAGGCCACCCATTGACTGTGTTTTTATAAGGATCTTAGTACTAACGCGAGCCGGATTGAGAACTCGGTTTATTATTTCTTTCACGCTCGCTTTGATGTTATCCCTAACCCCTCCGTGATGCGAAAATACAATGACTCTTTATCATATACCATATTGGTATGGGCAACTAAAATGCCGCCCGAACAGCCCAAAGTTTTTGAAGCTCCCTTCTCAAACAATTAATTCAACCGACATTCGTTATAGACCGATGCTAGCTCGTCAACATGCCGAAGAGAGAATTTATTAGCTTACTTATCACATTGGGACTTGCGGCCTGGATTGTGAATGGGCAGCTCGAACCGGACTGTAATCCCCTTCACACCGAATGCCCAGCGAAAAAGGCTTGGCCGACGGAAAACTACTATATAGACTTTACGAAACAGACGGGATCACCAGATCACTGGATTCTTGCCAACAATGAGGTTGTGAATTTCAGCCCAAAGGGGGCCGAGTTTACCTATGGAAAGAAGGGAGATAGCCCAAACATGTGGACCGACTTCTACATACTAGGCGGTAGATATGATGTCGAGATGCAAATCGCACCAGGCCAGGGAATAATCAGCAACTCCGTCTTGTGGTCGGACGTTCAGGATGAAATTGATTGGGAATTCTCTGGCAACCAGCACGGCGAGAAGCCGTTCCCTCCCCCCAGATGGAAAGTGGATAGTCGAAACGAACATTTTCGCTCAAGGCAAGATGTGGGATGGTGCCGCCACATACCAGAAAGACGTCGTGAATCCAACAACACAGATTCACACCTATTCGGTGGAATGGGACGAAAGTCATATAAGTTGGTATGTCGACAACCAGGTTGTCCGAAGTGTCCAGGCTTCGAATACCCCTTCTGGATTCATTTTCCCTCAGACGCCTATGAAGTTACAACTTGGCGTCTGGGGAGGAGGGGATCCTTCCAACAATTACTGGACAATTCAATGGGCTGGTGGTGATATCGATATGAAGGGAGTCCCTTACACGATGTACGTGCGAAGCGTCAATATCACCAACAAGTACCCGGCTTGCCAGTACAAGTATACCGACAAAGTATGTATTCTTGGCCCCCAACTACTGTGAGCTCATACTAACAGAGCATAGACCGGGAAGATTGCTGGTATTGACAAAATCCAAGACGGTTGTGGTTCTTTGTCGGCTACCGCGTCGGCTTCGGCTACTTCACCAAAGATAGTTAATAAGAACAACCCGGCGGGTGAGACTCATACGCCAATAGAGTTGGTAGCATCTTATCCTGTCGGTGCCGGCAGCGCCGTGTCATCCAGCTCTGTTGATTCACTCCCGCCGGGTTCACCTCTTAGTAGTACAGTCACGAGCCGGTCGGGGTCTGCTTCGTCAAGCGCTTCATCAACTGCCTCATCCGTACCTACACCTTTGGTTGGCTCTGACGGATACCCAGTTGCTTCATCACCTATATCTGTACCTACTACACCTTTACCTATCGTTAGCAGCTACCCGGTTTCTCCATTATCTTCCTCCTCCAAATCTACACATTTGGTTAGCTCTGGCTACCCAGTTGCTTCATCACCTATATCTGTACCTACTACACCTTTACCTATCGTTAGCAGCTACCCGGTTTCTTCATTAACTACCTCCTCCAAACTTACACCTTTAGTCAGTTCTGGCTACCCAGTTTCTTCATTATCTGTCTCCTCCAAATCTACGCATTTGGTTGGTTCCGGCTATCCAGTTTCTTCATTAGCTACCTCCTCTGAGTCTACACCTTCGGTTGGTTCCGGCGGCTACCCTGTTGCTTCATCGGCTGCATCTTCCAAGCACACTACACCCCTAGTCAGTGCTAGCAGCTACCCTGTAGCCTCGGCATCTTCCTCAGGCGGTTTCCTAAGTAGCCTGAGCTCTTTGATTCTAGGAACTAGCTCAAGAGTCTCGTCGATTACTATTACGATGTCTACATCACATAGCGATGGAGCATACCCAGTGACACCTATAACTACCTCAACTATTCCTCTTATCAGTAGTTCAGTAGCTCATAGCAATGGCTCGGTATCTGCCTCGGGAGCCCCAGGGTCGTCGAGTACAGGCACCACAAGTTCCGGGGCTACGTCGACTACCTCATCTGGTTATCCTGTTCTACCAGGGGTTTCGAATATGACGTCGACATTGTCATCTCCTTTGGCAACTGGGAGTCTTTCGTCTAGTAGCTTTGCGTCATCTCATTCGACCTCAGGCTCTTTGGTGTCTTCAACCACTTCATCAGAAGTTATGCCGTCGACATATACCTTCAGTTCAGAAATCACCACCTCCTTTTTGTCGACAGTATATTCAACAAACATCGTCACAATCACATCATGCGCCGCAACCGTTAAAAACTGCCCAGTCGGCCAAGTAACTACACAGACTGTTTCACTCTACACTACCATTTGCCCAGTGACCCATACTATTATCGATGGAAAGACCTTCAGTGGAAAGGTAGATAGCACTACATCTGCAGTATCCTCCACGCCGATGCCTAGCTCTTCATACCCTGTTTCGTCTCAGTCTTCGACGTCGCCACTATCGAGTGAAACTCCGGTGACAAGCCTAGTGCCTTCGGCGGGGACGTCTTCTCCGGCTTTCGTATCGAGTGGTATCTACCATAATACCACAATGCCGGCCTTAGTATCAAGCGTTATTTACCAAAATACGACATCGGCAACCGCCCGAGGCACATCGACTGCGATACAAAGCCCATCGGGCACTCCCACTCTGTTGACGACGTCTACTGTTTACTCGACCAACGTTTATACGATTACATCCTGCGCTGCTACGGTCACCAATTGTCCGGCTCGTCTGGGCCAAGTGACCACAGAGCTTGTATCACTATACACGACTGTCTGCCCTGTCGAAGAGCAAGGTTCTACTGGTGTTCAAGAGACGTCGGCTCTGCCAGTCAGTACTAGTGCCTCGGTTCCGGCACAGTATTCTACTGCGCCGTTGAGCTTGAGCAGCTCGGTATCCTCTCCAGTAGTACTCACAACGTCTACGGTTTACAGTAGTACTGTGTACACCGTCAGTTCCTGTGCGCCTGGAGCTACCGAATGTGCTTCAAGTATTGGTCTCGTTACTACAGAGCTGGTCCCTTTATATACCACGGTCTGTCCTGTTAAAGACAATCCCACAACTTCGACCTCGTCTGCCGGCCCTAAAATTTCTCAAACTGGCCATGAGCAGCCCAGCTCAGTCATATCTGGGGCCTCATCAACTCTGGCGACCACTCCAGTTCCTACCCCGGGAACACCAGTATACACAACCTCGACTGTGTATTCTACAAACGTCTATACTGTTACTTCCTGTGCGCCCGATGTGACGAACTGCCCTGCTGTTATTGGCTCTGTCACCACCGAGATCATTGCAGTGTCGACTACAGTATGTCCCGTGTCCGACAAGACTGTGCCCGCGGCCGTGACGTCCACGGAAGTCACCATTAGCAAAACCTTTAGTAATTCCGTGGTTGTAATAACATCCATTATTACGTTTATTGACACCCCGCCACCATATAGCGCGACACCAGTTATTTCGACAGCAAATACGGCTGGGACGGGAACCGTGCCAGCTTTGAGTGGAACGCATACGAGCGCCGCGCAACCTTGCACAACGCTGACACTAGGCAGCTACTACACGACTGTGATTACTTATGCATCATTAACTCAACATCCACCAGCTTCCGTATCCCCCGGCTCGATCCTCACTAGCTTCTACACGGCTCCGGGGGAGGACGTGCCGAGCTACCCGATGACCGAAATAGCAAGCACAGTAGAAATGAGTGGTCACAGGTTAGTATCTATCCCTTCTCTTTTCTTGACATGCCCTTACTCTTTCCCCGCCCAAGCACCTTGGACGAGGAGATCGGTATACTGATGCGGTAATCTATCAACAGTACAATCGTAAAAACGGTGACCCAGGGCTATCCAGGAGAAGGTGGTCAATGTATCTGCGAACCTGCAACCTCGACTGTCTACGCTACAATGACGATGACGGTTGCCGAGACCACGATCACGAGCACCAAGACCATAGAGCCACCATTCCCAAGCACGTACGGCACCGGCACCGGCACCGGCACGGCGCTTGGAACGGGGACCAGGCCGATGAGTACAGGGGGCGTGGTGCGTAGGTGGTTTAGACGTGCGCAGGGTGGGCATGGACACGGACACGGACACGGACACGGCCATTAATGACGACATACGAAGCCATGAGAAGTAATTTTAGAGGCGGAGCGCGCGTAATTATTCAGCACAGGCGGCTGGTCCTCTCTCGAGAAATGAATCGCCACGCGTCCTCCCATCGCACATTGAACTTTCATTTGTAAGGGGTATTTCTTATTCCATGAATTTTTCATATACGTTTACACTCAATTTTGTACGGTTAGGTAGCCGTTGGTATGTTTTAGGTATCTATAGACAATTTCAACTTAGCTGGTCATAAGTAATCTAGTTGGCGTTTCCTTGAATCCGTTGGCCAATCGAAAAACATGATACCGAAGCCCACCTTCCCAATGCAGCATCTAAGTTTCTAATCCTGATTATGGGGACTATTATGTGTCGATCGGGGAATAAGGTCGTATTAGGTATTCGTCTCGACCAGGTGAACGATGTCGTATGATGTTGTCTTTTCCCTTCTGAGTGCTTCTTTTGTCGTGGAAACGAACTTCCTTGTTAATTTATTGTAAGTCTTAGGAATATAGAAAAAGGTTGAACGGGTGAATAAAGTTGAACTGGCGAAAAAGAGCTGTCAGCATAAGGTTGGACAAATAAAAGCTGCCAGCATCATGCGGCAGTGCGGTAGAGGATCAAAATGGAGGAACCTGCGGTGCGCTAGTTGGAGACTGGACAGTTGGATGTAAGCCGGAACAAAAGAAGAATACCACTCCTAGCATTAAAAAAAGCTACAGTTATTCATTCGATACGACGAGACTCGGCCTCCAAGGTGAGAGTGGACGTGTAGAGATGCTCCCAGCCTATAGAATTCTGCTGTGCCACCTCCGTCCCCTCAGCTTGGCCGGGAATTATAATGTTAAGCGCCATGGCTCCATATGTGTTCAATTCACGGCTGCCCTGCTGCTAAGTAATCATCTTGGGTTTTTTGGTTGCGTCTAAGTACAGTTTATATAGCAATGGTTCTTGTAGCGGAAAAAGAGTATGAAACTACAAAACCAAGGGCTCATCATATTACCNCCCCCCCCCCCCCCCTATCCCTCCATTGCGAGGCACTTTCGAAAGCAACTATCAAGTATAGGTGGGGGTATACATAACTACCTACCTAGGTAGTAGGTATGTAGTGTAGCAGGATGCATATTGGTTGATCTGAAGGACTTAGAGTTACCGCAAAAAAGGTGAAACAAGTAGCCCCCAACATCTAGGACCATATTACTATATAATAAAATAATACACCGCGNCCTTTCTTTTTTTTTTCGTGCGAGTCTACGAGGTTTCGAAGAAAACAACTTGTTACTTACATAGAGTAGCTCAAGTATGCAGTTATAATCATTGTACGATGCTACGCTCACTGATGATCCTCGTCTTGGCAGTCGCACGCGGCGATGCGACATGCTACGACACCAATGGAAATGAGCACGATACATTTTTTACCTTGCAACGCCTCAGCCGAAGTGAGTGTCTGCTGCAGTACCCTAGACTATTGTCTAGATAACGGGCTCTGCCTCGACGCGGGCGGCGACAACATCTTCACTGTCCAGGGCTGCACGTCCAGGACGTGGGAAGCGCCATGCAAGCAGTATTGCCCCGACCTTCCACGTGAGTTTTTGCAAGTCTCCCAGCCGAGGGTCGATAGTTAATATCGGCGCCGCGGATTCGAACCGAGATCTGATGTCACTGACGCGTTCTGGGCAGCGACAACGAACTGGTACCAGGACCTGACGCTCTGCAAGACCAACGACCGTGAGTCGGGGGAGCATTGTTGCGGGCAGGACGCTTCATGCTGCAACGACACCAGCTCTTTCATCACGATTCCGCTTTTTGCCAGTGTTTATAGGGCCCCTTCTTCTGCCCCTTCTTCCGACTCATCTTCGAGCAGTCTTTCTTCTTCCTCGGGTGGTGATAGCAGATCGAAGCTTGGATTGGGATTGGGATTGGGATTGGGACTTGGCTTAGGGCTCCTAGCCCCCGCCGTGGCATTTGTGGGCTGGGAATTGCGCAAGAGAAACGCGGCTCTTCGATCGAGATCTTATCACGAGACCTCGCAGCACCAAGCATGGCCATATCACAACTATACGCTGCCAATTCCTCCACCACCTCAGGAGCTCCATACGGATGTTGCGAAGCGTGAACTTCCAGGTGACCAAGTGTTTCCTCCGTAGTTGTTATATGGTGGTAGGCACTGGGAGGTGACCATCTCTGTATAAAACGACATTCAGCGTCTGGTATGATTTACATTCTAATTAAGGAATCAATTGACTTAATTTCTTTCCAAAATATATAAATAGTCAACAATAGCATTAATAGTACATTTCCATCAGGTATCTAGTATTCGCGTTACTTTCTATAGTCAGGATGTATATCTTGCAATGCGTATGGAGAGCAATTCTCAAGTTCAAGAGGTTAACAGCAGAACACCCGCTACTGATGGGTTCACCAAATCTAAGATTAGACTAGCAATAATGTCGTAGATTGACCATGACATCTGTTTGAGGTTGATCCGAAGACTGTTCAGACTCCTCGCCATCTCTTAGCACTTACAAGACCATATACTTTTAACAACTAAATTACTAAAGCGGGAGGGTTCAATTCTCTGGCGTTCAACTTGGGGAACTTCTTGTCGTCGTTGCAATTCTGACATACCTCTAGACAGCCAAATCCTCGGAATCATTACGTAGTAATATAGTATCTTATGTTGCCCTCGACCCAAGACGTCTCGAAATGCTAGAAATATAATAGGAATAGTCAAGTTTTTAAGGCCGGTAATAGGATCTAGACAAGGATGGTTATGACGGAGCTTCGGAAACGTGGCGTGCCTACAATCATTTTCCATTGGGCTCTCCTAGAATCACGCTGGCATTATATATATCTATCTACATCATGCCAGCGAGCATGCGAATGTTGGAATCGACCCACGTTGCCCTTTAGGTGAACGGTTTCCAGTTTAATATGTTTTAGCTCAGAGTCCCCAGATCTACACACGCATTTCCGCTCTATGCACGAGATGGAATGCCCGAAGCCTTCTTAACCTCATCGTCACCGAACTTTTCACGGCCATCTGCAAAGACGCGATCGAAATCGTACTCGAACCACCGAATCTGAGGGTCGAGACCGGCAAATTTCCAGACACCATCAATCTTCTTGTACCAGTGCGTATTGGTGGAGTGAGCGTGGCCCTTGACGGCGACCTGGGAGCGCGAGGCGTCGGTGTAGCGTTGATGAGGCACACGCAGCTGATGGACGCCGATGATCTCGTCGTCGGATACCCTCTCCCACTTGGTGCCGCCGATGAAATGCTGCGTCATCAGCAGAGGGTCTCCGAGGACGTCTGGGCTCGAGACCATGCTGATGTACTCCTCTGCCGGCATCGCTTCCCAGAGCTTGTCCAAGAACGAGCGGTAATCGATCTAATTGCTTTGTTAGCTTGGGAAATGGCTGAAGGAACGTGGAATCAAGCCGTACCCGTAGAGTAGGGGCGATGCACTTCCGCAGTCTGTCCCAGTCCTTAGTGTCGTAGCTGTCAGCCCAATCGACGAGGCAGGTCATCAGACCAAGGTAGTCCTCAAATGAGACGTCATCCTTCTTAGGTTGGCCGCTGGTAGCCATTTTGATACGACGATCGTGTGTGATATACTAACTGGGCGGTGATAAAAGTTCGATGGTGCGTGACTACCACCCTTCACTGTCAATGAAGGATGATCAAGCTAGACGTAACTCAGGCTGGGCTTCTCCGGATTCTTATTCACCATATGACTCGTCTTGGCCCTGTGATCGGAAGCCCGTCCAGGTCCGTGGTGACACGAAAATGCGGGTGTGGCCAAAGACTTACACGGACATCCCCACGGACGCATGGCTGGCATATCCCTACCGCCACAAAACCGCCATGTTCCAGAACACATTCAACCCTTGATCGGGCATCGGCAGCTGCAGCTGCAGCTTTTCAGAGGGTAGGTATCGACGGTGGCCTGGATACATGATTATATCTCGGTAGGTACCTAGTCGCGATGGGTTTGTAACACCGCGTGTTACAGCCCATTCGAGGGAAGCGGCGAATTGGTTATGAGTAGGTAGGTATGTATCTGGTAGGTATACATCATCATCTGGGCAGACCGTCTATGTACCTACTATACATGTAGTAGGGAAGTCGCCGCAGAACTGAGGTATCACACGGCTGTCGCACGTTCGGCATCCGAATCATACATTAGCGCAAGGGGGGTTGTTGGAGACGATCACCAAGACGGTTACGGATTTTGAAAATGGTCTCCGCCATATGATATTCTCTTGATGATCATATTGCCGACACGATCTCCACTTCAAAACGATCTCCAAATTTAAAACGATCACGGTAACAAAACGGTCACAAATAAATCTAATATACCGCAAAAGAAATATTCATTTACCCGATTGTT
>NQIM01000423.1:0-36301 GCA_003426235.1 Xylaria polymorpha | reverse complement strand
GGTGCGGCTGACGGGCAGTTAGCAGGCGGTGCGTGGGACTACGATGGCCACGATGGCCACGGTGACCAGGGAATGCTAGCAAACCTTGATAACGACCAAGGGCCGAAGCAGTTCTTCCATGGCCAACGAGCCCGTAGGTTTTGGCGAAGAGGACGATGCATCATGACCACGACGGATCGGAGCGCCGGTGCAGGACGAGGCAGACCGCAGAGAACGCGACGCGTCTGGATCCTGCCCTCTCGTAGACATGTGAACCAACAGAAGGATGCTCCATGTATTATTGAAACTATACAAACTGGACAATAAGGAAAAGGTGGTGAAACAATGCTGTATGTAACCAGGTGCAATACTCATGAAATGTTGAAAATAATCGTGTACATATGTCGAGGATTGACTACAAGACAAGGTACATACTACAGCTGCTAGCATTGACGTTAGGTAAGTGGTCCGTCGCTAAAAGTATTGTACCTACATCCATCCTACCAATGACTTCACGCGTCTTCCTTCCCCGAAGCGCGTTGAGGGGCTCTGGTGGTACCCCAGTACATATATAGTGCGATACTGTATTTCGCACAGTATCACCAACTTTTTAGGTTATACCTCACACCTCCATGCTTACTTACAGTACAGTAAGTACATGTACCTTAAGTACCTTAAATATCTACTGTGCAGTAGGTACATGTACAGTACTGTACCTATAGAGTAGATGCCTGCCCCTGATTACCAACTGCAAGCTTACTCCCCACAAGATATCCCGGCTATACTTGCACACGTGCTTCCTGTGGACAGGACTGCGGCGGAGTTCTTGGTCCGGAAGGCTAATGAACAGAGAGTAAGTAATGCAAGGTTCTTAAAAGCAAAAACAAAAAAGAGCCAAAAAAAAGAAAAAAAAGTACTGTACGAAGTACTGTAGTGTTATACGCTACCTAGTAAACCCTGCCATTATGCAGTATACATATGTACAGTAGTATTATACGATTGATTAGAAGCTCCGATTAAGATTGTTACGCATGTGATGCTTCTTCCATGCTGCTTCGATAACCTGTTTCTGTGATTTACGTAGTAGCTCTGTGTACACTGCAGCAGACAGCTAGCTGCAGCATTTATCATTACCTAATTTGCTCCTGTCCAAACCAGCAGATGGATGCTTACCTGAAGTAAGTCCAGGAGTTAGTTACCTTACTTGTGCCGTACAGCATAAGTACCTACATGACATGCTGCGCAAAAGGACCTAATCTGAACCGAGAACCAGGCTAGCCGAGAGGAGAACCGACGGCACTTGCAACTACCTACACTACCTACTATAAGTTCACTAGTAACATCTCCAACTACGACCGAGATTCGATAGCTACCTAGGTACCTAGGTAGTTTCGTCCAATTACAGCCCCGGCTCCCGCCTCGAGCTACACTATCGCTGAGAGGTAACCGTAACGACAACCAGTAACATACATATGTAGCTACCCAATAGCGGAGCATATAGGTACAATACCCGGCCTGGCCTGCTAAATTAAATTCAGTATCGACGCTAGCACCTTCTCCATCGCCGATCACTTTGATACCACCATCCTCGACCCAGCACCAAGACATACCAATACCAGTGCTTCTCGACTCCGCATGGCAGCACCCGACGATAAAAGCCATCCTGCCTGAGACAGCATAGGACGTCTTGGGAGCTACCGCAAGCCACGCATTCTACACTGCTACACCCGTCATAAGCCCTGGACCGCCTCGCTGCAAGCTTTGAGCCAGCGGCGCTCGCCATCACCGCCGCCCGCCCGCCTTGTCGCATCGATACGTTCGTTACATACTCGGGCTTCCGGATGACAGTTGGGTCCTCTGCGACCGCTGGACTTTGTTCCAGCTCCAGCCCCAGCTCCAGCTAACCTCGCCGCTGATATGGCGGCCGAGACATCGCCCCGCGCTGTGCGGTTTTCCCACGGCGACTCCGACATGGCCCAAGACCCCGTTAAGCACCCGCGGCCCACTGCTATCCCTACCGATTCCGATGCATCTGGCTCCGGCTCCGGCTCGTCCGAGTTCTCCCTGCCCGATCCAGCTGACCTGGAGCGCGACGACGAGGTAGCTGCCTTGGGCCCCTATGGAGAGGGCGCCCTGTCTGCCTCGGTGGCGTCGTCGGCGCCCAACTCAGTTGCCAACAACACTGGGTGGCAGCGAGCTACGGGTCCTAGTGGTGGTGTCGATGCTTCCAACATAAGTCCCACCACCAACGGCGTAGGCACGCGATCTATACAACAGCGTCCGCACGTCGCCCGCACGCCTTCCAACACCTATGCCCCGCAGCGAGTCCCTGCCCAGCAGCCGAGCACCCTTTCCATCCGATCCGTCTCCCGTCGCCGTGACCCCGTCGACAAGTTTCGCGATCAGGAACCCGCCTATTTGCGCATGATCCGCCAGGACCCTCTACCGACCGGCTACTTCGATCCGCAGACGCCGAGCGTCGACTACTCGGACGAAGACTCGGAGGGAGAGACACCCTCGTCCGAAGGCATCTTCGAGGACCGCTTCAATGATGAGACTATCATGTTCCAGAACCTCATAGATGATACGCAACCCACCGCAGATGACATCAGGGATCCTGCCAACCGGGAGCGCTTGGAATGGCATGGTATGCTGGCCGCAGTATTGACGGGAGATGTTGTGAAGCAAGAGAAGCGCCGGTTGTTGGGAAGCTCCGAGTTCCAAGGAGCGAAGACTGCCCACAAGGCCGATTTATGGCTAGGCATCAGGTCGAAGACGACAGGCCGTTCCTTTGCGTTACAGCGAAAGATGATCAACGAGGCGCGGTCCAGCCTCGACCGAGACATTCACGAGATCACCCACTTCGACGTCCAAGGCGAGACCGAGGTGGGCAAACCAGCTATAGAGCAGATCACAGACATCGTGAAGAAGATTGAAAAATGTGAGAGTTTGTATCCATCCTGGAAGGCCTTGCAGCAAGCTCATCCGCTGGCGGCGACTCCATTGTTCCAAGAAACTTGCGACGCAGTGCTTTCGTGGTACAATACTAACGAAATGATCAATACCGAGCTTTCCATCCTCAGGAAATGGGTAGGGAACACCGAGCTCGATTTTCAGAAGAAGGAGGCGGGATCTCCGAGTACGAACTCAAATAGTGAGACGACTTTCCTAGAGCGCCTATTAAAGGAAGATGGCCTCACATCGCTTCATGATGATGCCGATGAAGTATCGAAACAAGAACATGCCTTGAAAACGAAGACGTTGATACGAAGAAGCATGCTCGCACCCATCTCAAGCACCATAGCAAAAGCCAAGGAGACTCTGATTATGAATTCAGATGCTTTCCATAAACGGCACCTTCCGCCGTATATCGAGGAAATTCTCACCTTGATCAGTTTCCCCTCTCGTTTGATCGAAGAGATTATTAGCGTAAGGGTGGCCTATGCGCGGGGAATGAGAGAGACCACGCAGCAGACACCTATTCTCCAGGATCAGATGCTTTCACAATTCGAACTACTTCTGAAATTGGCAATTCGCATCAAGCAGGAGACCCTCACCGTCTCGCAACCTCAGCCAGGATGGCAGCTACCGCCATGCATCGACGAGTCCTTCGATCAGGTTGTGCTAGATGCGTTGAAATACTATTTCAAGCTGCTGAACTGGAAGTTAAGCAGGAATAAAAACACTTTTAAAGAAGCCGAGATTCTATCTCAGGAATGGGATTTTGCTAATGAGATTGGGCGGTATCTTCAAGGGGGCGACATTGAAGTGGCCGAACAGTTCAGTAACCTCACTTACAAGGTTCTTAGTAGGCTGAGCCAAACGTTCGAGCGCGAACTTCAGAGAAAGCCCAAGGAGAGTGCTGACGACATGAGCAAGAGGTATATGCAAATGCTAGACTCTGTTCGTGTGCGCCAAAGAATGTTGCAGCGATTTTCGAGGCTGCTAAGCGACCATTACGAGAATGCCTCGGACATGAGTATCGCTTTAAACGCCGAAAACCTGTCGGAACTATACGAACGCCTTTCTCTCACGGGCCATTTCCTCGTCGACGAGTTTGATGGCATACAGATAATCGCCTCACCTAGCCTAGTTGACCGTGATGATGAAGTCCGATCCATCTTGCGGACTTGCCTATACGACCAGATGTCGGAAGACCCAAACGACCCGTATATATTGATACTACGCCCTGAGGCTCCCCTTAGCTGGTTCGGAAATAGGAGTCCTCAATCACTGAACTTTGAGTCCACCGACTTGAAGCTGGGCCAAATGCGTTTGATCACAGATGGCTCCCAGGCCCGCTTGACGCATGTAAGGAACGTGTTTCTTGACAGAATAGACATGCACCTAGACCTGATTGTGGAGGCACGATCGAATCTGCACAAGGTCAATACAAGACTGTTTGAGATCAGGAAAGTCGGCTTCAAGCTATCCAATACGTTCATGGACAGCGTTGCCATTATTCGAAAGCAGACGCAAGGTATGGACTGCCTCGACCTAATCCAGACCTGTTTCGTGTTCGCCACTGAATTTGGGAGACGGTCGCTTCTTTACATGGATAGTAATCGCCGTCAAATGAACAACATAAAACTTACGAAGCTCGGTTTAGACTGGGTCACTTTTATTTGCGACGATTGCAAAGTTACGGATCGTAAATCGTTCAGATGGGCAGTGCCTGCTCTGGAATTTACGATGAGCATGACTACAGGTCGACATATATTGGGCCTAGGTGATGAAGAATTCTCTAGACTTCGCTCCAAGGTATCCGGTTGCATGTCCCTGCTCATCTCGCACTTTGATATTCTCGGCGCCAAATCGAATCAGGCAGCACAGTCGGAACGTGAGCGTATAGAAGCGCTCGTCGGACAGTTTCGGAAATTCGACAAACACAGGAGCATTAGCGATGAAGAGGCTGCTAAGTTAATCCAGGAGCAGCGCCTTCAGAAAATAGAGGAGGTTGACGAAGTTCAGAGAGAGATTGTTACCGAAAGGCAAGGTCTAGGACGTGTTTTGGAAGTCTCCAATGAAGTCGATAGATCATTAGCTTACCTCTCGTCATCGGCTACGAACGTCACGATAAGGTGGCAACAAGGGCATTTCGTTGGTGGGGGTACCTTTGGAAGTGTATATGCTGCCATGAATCTGGACAGCGGACGTCTCATGGCTATGAAGGAAATACGGCTCCAAGATCCCAAGCTGATCCCACAAGTTGCGACTCAAATCAAAGATGAGATGGGTGTTCTCGAAGTTCTCGACCACCCGAATATCGTCTCTTACTATGGTATCGAAGTGCACCGTGACCGCGTGTACATCTTCATGGAATTTTGCTCTGGTGGTTCCTTGGCAGGATTGTTAGAACATGGCCGCATTGAGGATGAACAGGTTGTTATGGTCTATGCTCTACAGCTTCTAGAAGGGCTGGCTTATTTGCACGAAAGTAACATCGCTCATCGTGACATTAAGCCGGAGAGTGAGTGTCCTTCCGTCCATCGAAAGTGCTAATTTGAGGCTAAAACGTGTCCAGATATTCTTCTTGACCACAATGGCGTTATCAAATATGTCGACTTTGGAGCTGCCAAGGTTATTGCACGTCAAGGACGCACGCTGGTCCAGAAACTGGCTGCTAGCCACCCCCAGAAGTCAATGACGGGTACACCTATGTACATGTCGCCCGAGGTCATCACAGGAGAGAATCCCGGACATGACGGGGCAGTTGATATATGGTCATTAGGGTGCGTGATCCTGGAAATGGTCACCGGACGGCGACCATGGTCTAACCTTGACAATGAATGGGCAATCATGTACAACATCGCACAAGGCAACCCGCCACAACTGCCCGGCGCCGACCAACTGAGTCCGCAGGGCATGGACTTCCTAAAGCGTTGTTTTGTCCGAGATCCGAAAAAGCGAGCGAGTGCAGTTGAGCTCCTCCAACACGAGTGGATAATGTGCATTCGTAACCAGGTCATCGAGCAACCATCAACACCAAGCGACAGTAGCGGATCCGCTCAGAGCACACCACATCCCACTTCAGCAGGAAACAGGACCAGCGCCGGGCCCGACGGGTTTTATTAGGAGTACCCGCCGACCGGAGCATTGCCTACTGTCCTTGTCACCTCGACGAGCAGCGATGCAACCGCAATTCCTCAACTTCCTCTGAGTGGCGATGAAAGGGACACCGGTGCTATACATGGCTTAGACGCGAAGGCCGTTGAGGAAATCACAGGCACTGCACCATTGATTATGACCATGCACGCGGCGCAGGAGTCAGTTAAGAGAGTCGAAGCCAGAGAGTCTTGTGCCAGAAAAAGAGCCGAGTCTGAGTCCGCAGTTAGTCCGGGCGTGATGAGCCCTGATCTTCCAGACCTCGTAGATCTCGAATTTGGGCCTAGCTCTTACAACAGCCAACCATAGTGAATACGAACATGGCGTGTGAGGGTACATCGTGAAGGACATCTACGAGCTATTATCTGAATACCCTATGTAGCTCTATTACTAGAGAGGCGAGGGTTATGGGGATGTATATCATGGGATGAGGATGGCCTCGTGTGAGCTGAATCGATCAAACAAAGCTGCATCAGCGACGGAGTCTTCACCAAGGGAAAGTGTATATCTTGCTAGGCTGTCAAATTAGCTGTCTACATTCATAACTACATATTTTACGTGGGATATTTTGGAGGAGGGGAGTGGAGAGGAGGAGAGTTGAAGTTGGTCGGAGTAGGCCAGGCAAGCAGAGTGTATATTGAAGAAGTCGACGAAAGGTAGGTCTTCTTCTAGACTTAGGTACCCCCTATCCGTGTGTATCGATTAATCACGTAATTACTACCACTCAACGAAGAGATCGTTTCACAATAATAAATACACCCTTGGTCACCCGTCCCTATTTTGAACTTTCTTGGGTTGTTATTGCTTGTGACGGTTAGGTACCTAGGTATATGTGATTTAGTGGTCTTGGACATGAAATATTGGAAGGAAGTAATTCGTGATTTGCGAAATGAATGATAGAAACTGCTTATGCTGGCGAGTGCTTCTTTGTCAGTATCAATACACAGATCAGTGATATAAACCAACTCATCTAACTATCAAACTTATTCCATCCATGTGTTCCCGAGCAAAGAACCTTAACCTACTTGTCCTCATCCCCATTTGGCTATTCCCCGGGTTGTGTATGTTGTAATTTCTACTATGAATACTAATTACACCCTCCCCCTTTAATCACTTGCATTAACTCCCTACTTACACTAGTTATGTGTCAAACATACTACGAGGTACTGAATTGGCCCGGGTTACCCTACTCGGTCCCTAGAGGAAACGCACGTTGCCCAGGATACTTTACGTCCTTTGTATGACCCGTACGACACATCTTCCTCGACCAAGCCACGCTTCTACCAAGTGTCACGCCTAGCTTCATGACTTGACTGACCGAAGTCAGCTCATGAGGTGCGTCAACCCCACGTGGCGAACACCGAAGACGTGCTTATTCTTGCTCACAATGTGCTCGACTACCACCCCACCCCTACCTGCCTATTGCGCAGGCAAGAAAGGAGGGGGGAGGTCTGGGTTGGTTGTTCGTGGCTGGATTGGGCGTATGCAGTGCTGTGGAAGCGACATATTCGGTTACGTGCTGCGAGGATCTACTTGCTCGGTGATCTACCCATGGTTTGTTTATCTGCGGACAGCTCTGTGAAGTGTAGCCGACGTGGCTGCGTCTGTTAATGCCACGACTATCTGTCTCTTTGTACGTGGCGTTTCCGGCGTGATGGATCGTGGGAAGTCTTGGTTCTCGCGTGCGCGAGTTTATATTAATTGTTTATGAATTGCAATCGTGGTTGAGTATATTTGGGCTCGGGGCGTGATGTCTTGTCTTGTAATTTCTGGATCTGATGTAGACTATAGATAAGGGAGTGGTTGGTTTACTACAGTACGTTGTTGTACTATGTATACGTATCTTCCTGTTGGCGGATACGAGGGTTTGATCATGTAACTGTCGTGAATTGGATGCAGTGTAGTCTTTCTCGATCCAGTCAAGATAAATACATGATTTTGATACCAAAACTATGTAATTAGCTTACTGGGAAATCTCAGGTGTACAGTTATTATTTTGTTCCTAATTACAAGGCTTATGTCGGTTAGTTTATTTGTTCTGGACTGGATGAACAGCAGCAGGTGCGAGAGATATCAAACTCGTATGACACAGAAGTATCTAACTCGGCACCGTGGTCAAACCTACCCTGGAGCTCGTGAGCATCAAGCAATCATAAGAAGGGTTCACAACTTGGATGGGGAGATCGGGGGTGTTCGCGGATGGCACGACGGAACCCGTCGGACGATAGTGGTAATCTGACAACCTTCTCATGGCACGACCGTGATGAGCGCGAAGCTGACGCGGAAGAGCGGGCCAAGAGAGGCGATGATGATACACACAATATTGTCTCCGTATATCGAATCACTCTCAACACATAGCGTTTATACATCGTTATCTACCACCCTCCCTCCCCCAAAAGCGTAATATTGCTCACGTACAGACTCTAGTCGTTCTTAGTGTTACTGATTTTACGACTCCTACAAGATGAGGGCCGGAGGTTACCTGGCCGAGGTGAGCATGACAGCATGCAGTAGTAACGACTGTTGCAGCTCCCTCAGCTGACCCCTCTGCTCCCTTAAACTGGAGCTCCGTCACGGACTTTCAGCTCGATCTCTTAGCATCGCATTGCTTACGCACGACGCGGCCTACTCTAAACCGCGTGGCTACGGTGTATTGACGGGTCGCACGGCAGGTGTCAGAGAGGTGAGGGTGTATATTGACCGAGACGGAATATTCTATCTACCTACCTAACCCACCTATCTATACTCTGTTACGGAAGCTGGGACTTTTTGAACCTGGTTGTTATACCGACGCTATTGTCTTGAAATTCAGCTCAGCTCCCTCCCTGTCTTCCACATGTACTCAGAACTGCTATGATAGATATGTGTTGCTTGTGCCCGACTTCAGGGGTGTGCGCACATATCATGCAGCTCTGACGTGTATTTCCATACGCTATCATACTTACTAGGTAGGGTGAAGAACTTGCATAGAGAACTTGCATAGGCGAGGCAATCTTTCCACGTGGCTTCGTTTGGACACCGAGGAGTTTCTGGCATCATGGTTATAGATGTGTTGCGTGTGTCCTATAGGAGTTGCTTCGCTTGTGGCGTTTTACTGATAGGATATAGATAGACTTGCATCATCCATGAACCCTGAGGTCTATCTATGCAGCTTTCGGTGCTGGTCACTATCATATGTACCAGGCGTCGCACTATCTCGTTGACGTGTGGCACTAGCTCCTCCTCCATCCATCGTAGACCTACTTTGGGTGCATCGGAGCCAGGTATGGAAGCATCGGGTCCTGTGATCGGCTCCCCGACGACGCCACGGGGGGCGTAAGGCACTACTAGTCCAGGGGAGAAGTCATGGGGTAAGAAATAGCGAGAGGCTGAAGGAGCTGGAGAAAAGGGCGGCGCCTTGGGTATTTCGTGCATAAGTGTCATGTACAACAACAAGAAGGCGTAACTCGGTTGACGAATTGGGTGAGTCTGATTTGATCCCGCCAAGTGCTTTAAGTGCTTTAACGTGATCGGTGAGACAGACACCTGGCCGGAGAGACAAGCTGGCGTCTTCGGGCGTTAGATAGACACAGCTTACGGTACCTAACCTAGATAGTTCCTTTAGTTTATTGTACTACCTAGGTAATCTTAAACGTGACCCGTGACGAGCGAGGCTTAATAGTTTGGGCTTAGATTCGGGAAAGCTAGCTACGGAAACGGTTGGCGGAAAATGCCGCGGACTACTATACCAGTTCGATGTCTCAATCACCCCCGCTATCACAACGGGCAGCTCGGTGTAAGATAACATTCGCGGAGTAGACTAGATTATTATGTGCAGTTGAGATTCAGCACAAAAGTACCGAAAGTGTTCTGTTGGTTGAGGCACTGCGTTAGTTAGCCTTAGCCAAGACACTCAGCTCGTGGTTAGTCTTACATGATATGCTGTCATGGCGATCTGTCAGGAACGAAACGTGGTCCCGGTAAAGCGGGGGTGAGTGGAAGCCCCCGTGATCGTGGTGGTGTCTTACAATGAGGGTTATGTAAGTTTATCGGGAGGGGGTTGTCCATAATGCTGAGCAATATATCCATCCCCCCCCCAAGGCACCGATGCTATGCTCGATGTTGATGGCTGTATGAACCTTGCAATTGGGCACCTCTCTTGGTACTTGTGCAACAGTCAGTGAGCAATTCTACACATACGTTGTAGCAATATCTCAAAGACGAGTTGACTAAACTCGAGCTCCATATTCGGCCACCCGCATTGTGGCGTTCAGCAAGCGTTGGCTGACTTGCATTGTACTAGTGTAAGTTCATGAGGTCTTAAAGTGGCTAAGACAGAAATAAACGCCGCCTTTCTTCTTACGGTAGAGATCATCCTGATATTAAACGGGGTCAAAAGTGTAAGTAGTACCTATATTGAACGGAAAAAGGAAGCCAGCTCTCAGCAACCTTTCGCCTACGTTCTGCCTTTTGCCTGACTACTGTAGCTACTTACTCATAGATGGGTATACCCCGCATAGTACCCGCGGCCAAGAATAGCCCAAGTAGGGTATACACTATGGCGGATTGACGTGCTGCGGGCGGGCGCACGGGCGAAAAGCGGCATAGTGGAATGGGATGAGGTTGCACTGCTGAAGCGAGGGCAATCAGCGGCTCTGGGAGATTGCTGGATGGTGGGTATTTTCGGATAAGCGCTGGCGAGAAGAAACTTGGAAATCATATACCTACTGTACGTACTACTCTGTACTTGCGTGCATAAAAACATTTCATTTTGTTCGCTCGGTCATCGATCACAAGGCCGTGCTCGTGCTGGATTGCTCATGCTGGGTGGGTGGCTTGAGAGCTGCTGCCACTTCGACGTAGAGTCTGGTAGAGAGTCTGGTAGAGGTGTGTGTGAGACGGCGATAATTGGAACACGACCTCCCGCACGGGCTCCTATTTTGATGGCGTAATGTCGACTGGTAAGGTGATTCTTGCTTCAGTCTTACATCACAAACGGTGCGCTCGCGGTGGAAAGAATCGAGAACAAATGTGCTAAATCGCACTAGATCATTCGGTACCTACGGTAATGGGATGAGACAGGCCAGCTAGCTTCATAATCGCGGTACCTTGCATCTGAGGCGCGTCATCTGACTCTGACTCTCGATAACGCGACGGATAAGATGTGGTAGCGAGCTGATGAGTAAGATAAATAATTTCCAAGCTTACGGAAAGAATCCTCATCCACGTGTACCTATTTTCAAGTCTTGAAGCTTCACTGTAGGATGTCTTCCAATTGGCAGTATGCGACAGCCTGGGAACCCCGATGTTGTCCCGAATACTTAAAGCTTGGACGGAATTAGGGAAGAGACACCCGACGAGACCGTTCGAGTCCTATACTATTTGTGTGTTTGTAGGAAGACTGCGAAATAGTCAAGATCCTTCGTTACATACCGGTAGTGTACGATAGGTAGAAGTGGTCCGACTTGCCAAGTTGGGAATTCCTGTCAGCGTCTGGTCAGGGGTATACCTACACGACATTACCACCCAGGTCCATAGATAGCTTGCGTGATGCCAGGTAAATGCCTGTTGTCAGCACTGAATGACCCAGTAAGATTGAAGGAGCCGTCGCAAAAAGGTCCCGAAACCGTAGAAAGATTGTTTCTGTTTCAAGAATTCTTGCAAAGTAATCCAACTGCTGGTCATCATCTCCTGGAGCCACCACGCTCGTGAAATGAATGAACTGCACGCACGCATGCCGCGCGTCCCTGGCTCTGAATACCGGTACTGGTACTCACTGATAGTGCGCGAGGGTGTCACCCACCTGTATGGTATGATGCGAACACTTCCGCTCCTTTGCATGTCGCGACGGCTTCATCCGGGCGTCTATGTAGGTGAGTTACATCGCGTTGGAAGGTGTAATAAGACAAATTCATAATGAGCAGCGCGCCCACGTGCACAAATTTGCGGGGGGGCATTGGGGTCAGGAAGCTTGACCTTGGACATTTTTATGCCGCGCGACAAGCGGTTACGGAGAGATGGGTTACATGCTGCCAGTTATTTAAAGGGCATATAGTATTACCGGTAGTGTAGAGGTGAAAGAGGCCGAGTAACAACCCGTTTTCTTGCGAGGAGGGGGTTGCGTGGTGTATCTTGGTTTTAATCAATTTTGTTGGGGGGCGTCACATCGCCTCTGTTAGTCTATATATTTCGGCTACCCACGCTACGGGTTAGGTTAGGTACTCACCGCCATTCAAAGCGTGGAGACGACGGAAAAGGCAGATAGATCTACGGCGTACCTGTAGAGAAGGTATTAAACTGATTATAGTGTAGCATCACACCAAGCCATCCATCCCACCACTTATACCCTCCACCATGAGAAGTTCGGCAATCCGGCCGACGATGGGACGGAATGACATGGCGCGGGTTGAGCATATGCTAGGATAATGTACTGTATGCTCGGCTTAGAGCTGGGGCTAATGTTTGCTTACCGCGGATGGCTGCATCGGGGGCCAGCCTCTCCCGAGCTCAGATGCAGACCGTAACTGTGCTCTTGATTGACCGCTTCAAATAGCTTCAAATAGGACTCATCAGCTGCAATGTGAAAGGAGCAATTGCTGCTTGAGGGCTGTGTTGTGTCGTCTTTCTAGAAAATCCAAGAGGGGCTACGGAGAAATGTTAGCCAATGAAGGCTGTACACGATGGCCCTCTGTTTCATGGCCTTGCACACCAAAGGACTTGTCAGCCTCTTGTTCTCGGTACCTAGCTGCTGTGCTCCGTCCTCGAACAAGGGTTAGGTACTGTAGTGTAGTTAGATATTGTCACCAACGGTTGGCCCCCGACCAATAGGGAAATAAGACCGCGAGGGACTTGGTCACACTTGCACCAAGTCCAATCAAGGAAGGCTGGAGCGTGTTATGAATCCACGTAAGTGATGAATGATGTGTGCTTAACGTGGTAAGGCCGCCATCCATCACTATACCTACAGTACAGTTTGCTCCGCTCCGAATATTGATTGATTCAGAAACTCGGCCGACTCAACTTGCGCCATCTGACCGGCTCAATCACTCCTGTGTGTGTATGAGTGACGGTTTTAGTGTTTGCATGGCACGAATGCATCGTATTTAAACTATGACTAGGTACCTGTTTATATAGTACTGTACGTGACATTGATTCGCTGACCTTATCCATGAGATGTAAGCACTATATTATTTACCACGAGGCTGTTGTTAGGCGTGAGCACGCTCGGACTCCGTAGCTCTCGGACAGGATGTTACCTATCTGCAGCACCTCATAATACAGTACAGTATGTTGAGAGTCTTCTCAGCTTATGCGTAGGGTAGTTAATTACTCAATCACAGCATACGAAACAAGTCGAAGAGGCGAGAGATAATGCAGCTCTTTGCCCCCCTCGACGCCCCATTGCTGTGGACAGATGTAGAAGGAGGAGGAGGAGGAAGAGGCATTTGATGTTTTTTGTAAAGTCCCAAGATATCACTCATCCCTGCATTTCATCCCACATCGCAAGGCACAATTGCAGGCATGCAAGGTAAAAAGTTGGTTTCACGATGCTGATTCGCTCGTGCCTGGATTCCGGCCTCAATTAGGCTAGGGACCCTTACACCAAACCGCACTATTGCACCAGAACAAATGCAAACCTAGCACGAGAATGCTTATAAGATCCGGGCCTAAGCATGGGGCCTGCACCACTGTCTGTGGTGCTTACCTAGGATATGGTACTGTACTGTAGGCCTTGCGATGGGCCATGAGATCTAGAATATACCCTACTGTACTGATTGGATCTGGGTCGCGACGGGTCACGAACTGCATCGAACACATGGCACCTGTCGGGCCTGGTTCCTGGCAACATGGCCGCAAAGCACATCTTGGCAAGCCGTTAAAGCCATCTAGACAACCTGAAGCGGGAGAAAGGAGACGGAAAAGGCGGTAGCAAAGACAGGAGAGCGTTGAAGCAAGCGGTGTGTCTGATCCCGAAGCTACAGTAAAGGACTAGGTATGGATTGTAGGTAGCGTGCGCACTACCTACTACACTATGTTATGTTGTACTGTAGCCTACAGCACACATACAGCACACATACATATGAAGGCTCAGCAGAGACCAACCAGGACGTACAGTACAGTGTGGCTATCGTCTCGCTTCTACAGTAGTAGATTTGTTCGAATCCAATCGAGGAAAATCGGAGAAGCAGAATGGGGGCCGTTTCCGTGAATTTCCAGCGTGTGGATTGCGACGCTGTTAGGCACGGAGGCCGAAACTGTGTAATTTAGTTGACGCCGGCCCCGAAACCGCAACGCGGCTCGATTGATTGATTGATTGATTAATGAAGAAGACGAAGCAAGCAGGCTTCTACTGTATTTCCACTCTACACTAGATTTAGATAGATCGCTCTCATCACCAGATCCTGCATTGTGAGTACTGTACAACTCTGCACCTATACTATTAGTCCACAGCATCACTTCCCGTTGTACTACCGGTATCTAATATTACCCGGCGGGTTAGGAGACATGAGGCGCTATTTTCAACCATGCAAACAAACAACAAACCCTTGTTTGAGTTGATTTCTTTTGCAGCCCCAGTCCGATCAGTGGGCACCACGGCGATCGCCCGCCGACCGTTCTAGTGTGGCACCACAAAACGGTGGTCTGTGTCTCCATAGGTTTATGTACAACTTTGCTGGTGATTCCATGCTGTCTCAGAACATGGGTGAACTCGTGGATACCCCATCTTTTACCACATATGAAGGGGGTTGGGTCCTAGTACGTGTATATACACTACACTACTGTACGGTACCCAGATTGCCTCAGCACTAAGCCAGGACACCACTACCTAGCACAGACAGACGGTGAGAAAAAGAAGGTTAATGAGCATTGGCAAAGGAAGGCCTCAAAGGGAATAAAACTCGAAGAATCTTGTCATTTCCAGGCTATATGGAGGGCTAATTATGTGCATATGCATCGTGTAAAACAATCAATTGACATACTGTACTTTACCTTCAGTTCTGAGTTCTGACCGCTTGTATTGTATATACTATACTAAGTAATCGAGTTGACCCCTTTCATTTGCTCGTATTGTAATTGTCGGTCAATTAATTCCTCTTGCTCCTCTCTCCCCTAGATTAATCCTTCCTTTGTTTTCCCCTCGACAACTGCACTGTACCTAGCTGTAGCTGGACTGCCGCCTGTGCGAAACGAAACGAGTGGCGCGGGATCAGCAGCGTACATACACTACTGTACTGTACTGTAGTTCAACACAAATAATCGTGGACGGCGGATAGCTGCATCTTTAACCTGCATCTGCACATCTGCACGCCCCCCCCCCAGCTCAAGGTCCACCCACCACCACACACACCGAACCGCCAGCACCACACTATCCATCATCGCCCGTCCTGCTACTCGCTGCTGCGCTGTTGCGGAGCTGCAGTACTGTACTGTAGGTGCCTCGATCGAGGAGTGGTGGTGGTGGCTTGCTTGCTTGCCTGTCCCCCGTAAAACTAGCTCAGCCAGCTGGCCTGCCGAGTTTCTTGGCTCGATCCGATGAAGCGAGCGGGAGCAAGCTTACTTACCCTACCATAGCATAGCACTTCACCCACCCCTCCTTCGACCTTCACTTATCTATCTGTACCTTGCTCCATACTTATTCTTCCTAGCTTCCCGCTCTCTCTTTTTTTCCCTCTCACTAGCTGAGGGCAATCGGCGTTGCATCCTCGCTGAGCTGGTCTACTAACTAACCTTGGTCTTCCTCGCCCTTGGTTTTTGGGAGCATATGCTCTTGCACATGAGCGGGTTCTCGTAGAGACTCGTTATATTCAAACTTCCTGTCGCTCGTTTCACCTCCCACCTACCCTTCTTACTCGAAAGTTCATGGCTGTCGTACCAGCTCGATTTATTCGCATCTTGAAGTGCTAGCTGAGCCTGGTAGGTTTCTTTTTATTTGTCTTGTTTTATGTGGACAATGTCTTGTTTCTCGTTCTACCCGCACATATCTGCAGTGGGTTTGGGTTCCGCATTGGGCTTTTTACTTGATATCGACCTACGAGCCACATAGTCACGAATGTCGAGGATAAGTGACGAACGAACCTACGATTGAATATGCCTACTTGGTCTATTGCAGCATGCACTTAAACAACGCAATTGCCTTGCTTGGTGCATGGGTGTTTCTGGTAATTATCTATGAGTTGAGTGTAAAGACTAACAGTTTCTTCTCCCAGAGCTTTCGAATATAGGGGTACTTCGAGGATCTAGGAGGGTTCGTTTCGTAGCGACTCGCCTGACGACCGACCATCTATTCTGGAACTGGGGAAAGCCGTGGATCTGATCACATCGTCTTCGTCGGACCTCATGGATGTACCGTCTGTGGTGCCACTTTGATTTCGTCAGAATAGCCCGCAACTTTCGTAACGCTGGCTCGACGGCCCCCGAATCCTGTAACGACCATTTTATGAACACTTGCGCGCTTCTTGCTACCCATTTTGGGACTGCTTCGTCTACTTCACACTGGATCGATCTTTTCACTTGCCCTAAGACGAGGCTTGCACCAGCTTACCGATATATCGTCTTACACTCAACCACCACCACATTCACTATGCTCAAGCGTGATAACGGCACGACAGGCCATGATACACTGGTCATCGTGCTGAGTACGGTACTCGGCGTCGTCGGTGTCGTACTAATAGCATTAACGGTATTCTGGTTCTTGCGAAACAGGCGGAGGCATAGGTTATTTAACAGAGGCCTGACCCCTATCGGCGACGACGAAATAGCGACATGGAAAGTGACCAGGCCACACGAGAAGGACTCGGAGACGGAGCGATACACGAATCACGGGTCCAAAGACTCCACGAGCTCGGCCCGGATACAATACCAGAAAGGAGGAGCGGGCCGACCTTCTACAGACGTCGCCGCCACACCGCGGTCCTTTATTCAAAATAGCTTCAGCCTCGACCTACCTAGGGCCCCCGAACCAGCGGCTTTCGCGCGTGCCCCGAACGCACGAACGGGACTCACCGATGAGACGGTTCCTGGCGACGACCCATTCGTACCACAACTAAAACGCCAGCCGTCACGGCTTCAGAAGTTGCCGCCGACCACGCCTAAGAACCTTAGTCGCGCGAATAGCCGCACGAGGATTGCGCGGAGCCAAAGCCATCCCGAGAACTGGCAAAGCAGCGCAGACTCGTCGCCCACGGGAGCGAAGGATGCGAACTCGCGCAACGGACACTCGCGGCTCTACTCTTCATCGTCGATCCCGCCGAAGATGTCCAGCGAGGACAAGGAATTGCTAGCAGGCCTGTCGGCTCCGCCTACGCCTCGTCGATACGATGTGATAGGACAAGCAATAGGGTAGATTGCGGCCCGTCGTTCGTGCTCTTCGCTATGACTCGGTAGTCCTCCTGGCCAGACTAGGCTCGACATTCGAGAGGTGGGCCGGGTCCGTCTGTTTTCGCGTCGACCGAAGCTAGGAACTTGGCCGACACCAGAGGATCGGCTCGGCCCTGTCCGTTCTAGCTACTGGTGATTCGCTTGCGAACACGCTATTTCGGAAATTTCATACCGATGGCTTTCTATCACGTTCTTCGGCCTTACGCCTGGTTGCGGTGCTAGAGAGCCAGATGAGTTATATACGACACGCTGCATCATAGGACACGGTCTTAGCTTTCTTTTATCCGCCCCTTCAACCCGGACGAAGACGTGCGCGCACGTTCTATCACTTAGAATGACATTTTTTCCCTTTCAGTCTTTTATCTTCTATGTATATGGAGTTTCCGGGACTTAAACGCCCGTTGAGATGTGAAGGATATACCCCTACAGAATGGCATTTTTAGGTTGGCCATTACATACACGGGCTGGGAAGCCTTTCCAAGAGCCATAGCTCTTTTTTTTTCTTCTTCGATTTCTTGAATTATATACGGCTGTTGAAATATGGGTGCATCGGGACACACCTGCAGGTCGCGGGATCGTGCATTGCTTCTCTGGACTAGGTCGGGATGACGCAGAGGTAACTCACGTTGATTAGAAGTTGGGGGTATGAAGATGAGACATGGAGATGGGCTTTCTTGATGCTTGATTGCGCGGGGAGAGCATGTGCTGGATGACTTCTATGTGTATAATTAATTACACAATCGGTTGTGGAACTTTGAGGAATCGCTCCGCTGATATTGTATCGAGAAAATCAATCGCAACTATTATTATAATCCCCTTGTTTCCCTGTGTTGTGTTAATACTTATAAGGAGTCTTCTCGTCCGAAGCTCGTATACCCGGACCTCCCCAACCTTGCTTTTCGCCCTGTTCCAACCATGGGCAGGTGAGGCATACACGGGGATGAATTCTAATATTGTGTCATGTTTCGATTAAAGCAGAACTCGACACCAAGCATGCGGGAGCATGTGCATAAGCCAGAATAGTTAGTCATGAAGTCATGGCTCCTGGGATTTGCTTGACGATGATCAGCCAAAAAAATGGACAGGCGGAAACCCTCGAGGCATTGCATGTCTGGGCATTGTAAAAAAAAATACTCTATCTGGTTTGGCTCGAGCATATGATTCGGTCGCGGAAAGATTGAACGGAGCAATATTGAGCACTCGGCACGAAGGCAGGCCTCTGCTAATGCGCACGTTGGGAAAGCTGTGCACTATCTCTTTAGCTACGGTCGCTGCATTGGCAAGCCCAGACTGCCAGTGTGGTGGAGTCGTTACTCATGACAAGGTATGTCTTTCAACCTGTCCTCGGCTATACGTGTCGTTGTGGCCAGCGGCAAATTAAACTAGTTAACGGGAATGATGGCCGGAGATGCCGTATTCGAGGGAAACAAAGCCGTAGTTATAAACTGTCGGATTGACTGAGAGCGTACCACGCCGTGTATACTGAGCATTTATCTTGTCCCGTAAGTTCAAGTTTAGGGATAATTACACGCTTCTGAGAGATTGGAATTCCCAACTTAGTAGGTGCAGATTTCTCCTTATCTTTCCTCGTCTTCAGCCTTCGACCTCATCACTACTGTCATCATAATCATCGTCGTCGGTTACTGATTTGGGGGGGGGGGGGGGGGAGCATGTCCAGGCCGAGCTTCTCGATATAATAGTCTTGTATTTCGTCGTTAGCCATGCTAATCGTAGAATTGATTTCGCTCCGGTTCATCTAGTACGCCTCGGTCCAGCTACTAAATCCTGGAAATTTCGGGTGGCATAGATTGTGATAATAGGGGAGTTTGAACGCGTCGATTTTGGCTGATAACTACGTCGAAGTGGACGAGCCACGCCTTGGATACGTAGTTGATGAGTAAAGCCTGATCATCAGAAAGGGTGTAGTTTTGAAGGGCCGCTTGGCCGATCAGATACATATAAGTAGCACAGAGGTCAAGAAAAAGAGCGTGGCATGACTGGTAAGGGAAAGAGTGTTGCCAAGAGGAACGTTTCGGATGAAATGGCCACCGAGAAACCTGATGTGATTTTCACCTGGATGTACGACTTCATATTCTAACCTCTCGAAGCTTTGCGGACCGGGGCGGAACGGCTTGTCCGACTTCCTCAAGATGCTATATTCCGGTTTCAATACCAGGGCGATGCTCAACTCTTGGACGTTCGAAGGACGTGCGGCGGCGAGCAAAATATTAAACATTTTCCTTGCCTTAGTGACGTCTGGCCTTCCCCTGAGAAACTTGGTGAAGATCTGGTCGAGTGTTCGACTTTTCAGAATGTCATCCAGTTCGCGCCTGGAGGCTCCAGCCTCAATCTTGTCTCTGAGCACGTCAATTATCAAAGTAATCCAGATAAATATTATGTCAGCTCGTGCAATGGGACGCTCCTGGATATCATGGAGCATGAACTCCGGGAAACCCTGATCTACCAGATCGGCTATTGCAGCTCGAACAACAAGAGATCTATCAGCACTAATAAGGCCAGACTCATCTTCAGCCTTCAGGCGAATACCACAGTATTGCGTAGCTAGTTCGTAAGACCTCGACTGTTGCTGACCAGTATTGGACATTCCTGGCTTGCGTTGATTAATGGCAACTTTAATCCAGTTTTCCAGTCGACTGGCGATGAGAACCTTCATGAATCCGAATTTTCGTTCGAGTGTTTCGGGTCCTAGATCGAGTCGTTCGAGCTCTTGAAAATACTCCTGAAAGAGCAAGATCAAATTTCGGGTTTCCCCAGCCTCGCATTCGTCTAGACCATCGATTAGACAGATTGTTGTATGGCGAATAGGATTCATGAAGCTTCCGTCGTCGTCGTCGTCGTCGTCATCATCTTTTGCCGTCGTTCCTCCCTGTACAACTTGTATTAAATGCTTCCAGACGTCCTGAAGCTTGTCGAGATTGTTGTCCTTTGCTGCTTCTTGAACGGCCTTTATAGCAGTACAATGGGATTCGAGCAATTGGCGCAGCATTCCACGAGGAGCGAAAATGGCGCTCTTTTGCTCCTGATTATCGGACTTGAAGAACCAATAACATAGATGAACATGTTTTGACACGACATTTAATCGAAAGTTGTCGATCAAAAAAGACATCATCATGGACTTGCCGCAGCCCGGATTAGCTGAAAGCCACATTAGTGCTGGCCCTGTGGCCTCGTGCCAACGTCGGAACTCGGGGTGACCCAGAACCCATGAACATGTTCCCTGGATACGGGATGGGTTCCGATCTTTATGTAGCAGATGATTAGATACACCTAGGCGGTCGAAAAACACACCTTCGGAAACCTGTCGATTGAGCATAGTCCAGTGCGTAACCATCTGTGCAAGATTGGTCAACACAACGGGCAGCCAGGTATCCCTGATGGTGAATCTGCACATCGAGCGATGATTACCATTCATGGCAACTGCAGTCTCTCGTTCGATCCCTAAAACGGCGGAATCGCGATCTACCACCTTCCTATAAATTAGATAAGCGCTTTCGAGTATTACTATCCGATTCCCTTACCAGTGAGTTCATGAAGTCCATCTTGTCAGTTTCATAGAAGCTACAAATCTGAAAGTCGTATTGCGATTTACAAAAGCAGTTGTTATATCGTCGAGTACTCGTGAACCTCTGTCTAGGTCCTTTAGTAGCTGTGCATTTGTGTTGGTACCGAACGAGGCAGCCTTTGGCACACGACTTAAGACATTCCCGAGAGAAACAATGCTGGATCCTCGATGAGGTGTTCCGAAAAAGGTTACACTTGCAATGGCTTCAAGAAGCGATTGATAACGAATGTTCTCGTAAGCTCGGTTACATGCCTAGAAAGGTGTACAACGGTTATAAACGATGTTTACTACTATCATCGATAATAACATGATAACGACTTGCCTGCTTAAACACAATCCCATCAAGACTATAGTAGATGAAGAGCATCAGCCTATCCTGCTCCGTCCCGCTAGCTCGTTGCGCCATAAGACTTTCTAGCAGTTGCTCGGCGAAGTCTGTGACATTAGACACTGACTTGCTGAACTGAACAGATGAGTTGTAAGAGAAAGATATGACGCGTGCGGTCTTAAGATGCCTTGGGATGGAATACTGCAGCCAATTCGTCCCACTTAATTCATCCTTCTATGTGTTGTCCCAATGGCCGTTGATACCATGGATCGCTATGATGTCGATGGCCTCAACCGAGTCGGCATCTTTGTTGACAAGAACGTGCATACCCCATTCCGGCAGGTCATCGGCAGACTTTACGGACCCAGACGCCTCCGTCCAGGACAGACCAAAGCGAGGTCCACGGTTCATAATGTCGTTCCGTTGTGTTCTTGACTCTGGGAACCTCACACCTCTCGACTAAATATGCTAGCGTAGGCGATGTTGACAACACGGTAACTGACCCAAGAGCGCACAACAACGAAAATTGATTAGCTCATGATGAAGACTAGGAAATGCGAGAAGCCGCATTGATAACCCACCGGGAGTCTGAACCGCATCATGGGGCGTCTATTGGAGGTGTTAAGCGAACCTGTAGGGAGATCGTTTTGCCCCGTTTGGCTGCCTCACCTAACGCTGCAGCCGTTTTCACCTTCTAATAGCGGACGTTTATTCTTTCCTTCCTCCAAGAATGAAAGGAAATAGCTTCACATGAGCAATAATACTCGTAGCGCCCGATCCCAACTAGCTAGTCAAATACGAGACATAATATCGTACCTAACATAATCTCCACGGCTTGCAACAGGCCCACCACCTCGTACGGCTGGTTTGGTATAACAGGGGCTTATGGTCTGGGTTTGGAAGGATAGTCGTATTGTAAATAATCCTCTATGTAGCCAAGGGGACGAAAGTTTAACCCCCCCTTTAGCCTAGCTGGCGAACTACTGTTTTTATGTCTCAATGGCCTTCGCCCTGATTGCCAACTCCCTCGATGTAGCAACTGCAAGTTTCACCCCACCGATGTCGTCACCACCGCCTTCGATACAAACAAAGTTGTATAGTGAACATACCGAATTGTGCCCCAATGGCCAGACTAACGCGCCTAGGTAGTAGCCTTATCTAAAAAATTGAGCTACTTCGGATCATGTGCCAGATTTTCGCAACTATGCTGCCGTTGACAGGGGTAGCAAGTGATTATTGATGGCGCAAAATGATAAAGTTGTATTACATCTATCAATAGAGCTCTATCAGCCGGTCCTTCTAAAGAAGCTCTAATACCCCAATTGACCGTCCTAAAAGTGATGGGTGAATTTTGACACCTCATACTGAAGAATCCATCGCTGATACCAGTTGTGCATGAAGTAAACCCATAAGCCTAGAGATATTGATATCACAATTATGAAATACATGCCAGAGCCGTGATACTTGACCATCATTAGTCTTCTCACTTAACAGAGGACGAATTGTCCTGGTCATGCATTTTAATGTGCTTATGGACAGCTCAAGAGCCTATCAAAACAACCTCACAGTCCGCTCTTCCCACTCGGAAAACCAACCAGGTTCAAATGCCCGGAAATCGACAAAACCGACTCTTTCAAAGTCACTCCCCTCGCTGCATTGCAGTTCTCGCAGAATAAGACAGGCAGCCCGACTTGGGGGCTCGGGGAGTGTATATTCGGCAATTCCTACCAGGAGGGCAGTGTACTTACCTGGCAGCACAGCGTCAAGGTGAATCTCCAAGTCCTCTTCTTCTTCTCTCCTCCAATCGTTCACCGACAACAGGCAGTCTTCATCGTTAATTGTAGCTCGGCAAATATTTGATGGGACGGAAGGTTCCTTATCGCCATAGCCTTCCACAATATCATCGAAATAAGCCCAGCCAATATCAGATTCGGGCCTTCCAAATGTCATGGACTGTGTGCTTCTAAGTAAAGGCTTGACGAAACCCCGGACATGTATGTATCCACCCTTTATTTCACCATAAGGGTTGGTTGGATCACTCAGACTCAGGTTATGGCTGATCAACTGGAGTTTGAATCCGTCAGACATGAATTGGGTTTCATAGAACAGAATCCGCTCGTCGGTGACTGCCCATGACCATGAAGGAGCACGATAACTGGAGACATGCCGACAAGTGAGCATCTCATTGTACCAACTCAGGCCTCTGTGAAGATCCGAGCTCCACAACCCCGCGAGGTAGTCTCCACCGATTGAGGAATGTATGCGCTGTACAAGCCCGGCAAACGCTGGTAGTTTGTCAGAAGCACACGAAAGCTGTCTGTAGGAGTATTCCTTGGTTAGCCAATAATAATCAACCAGGACCCCCTCCGTAGGTAGAGCCGCCTTCATCGGATTAGCGAGGACATTGCTAAACAACGCTTGTTTTAGCGATGGGTATTCCAGGAACGGTGTTCTGCAACCCCCTGGAAGACCATCCGTGCTTTGAGATTCTTGAAGACATTGCCAGTAAATTTTACGCTTGCCAAAGTATAACTGTCGTGGTGCCAATACGGACTCCTGAAGCGTCCATCCTCGAGATGACAAAGGACTGTTCAAATCCAATTCGGTAAGAGTTTCATCCTCGTCAGTCATTAGCTCAACTTTTATTTGCTGGTTTACTCCCGTCTCTCCGGATATATCAAGATAGACAGGGTTTGGTCCAACTGGCGGCGGCGGTGGAGCGTCTCGCCGGAATATTCCACTGGCACTAGTCCCAGCGCATGAGGCATAGATCGTCAGAGTAGAGTTGCCATAATAGAAGCCCATTTTCTGGGATTCTTGTTCCCAGTCTTGCTTTGAATCTTGGACAATACAAAGAGAGTCGATCCAGAGATACCGAATACCCAATTTTCGAGTAATAATAACAGCATCCTGGAAATTGGCCGGGAGATCCTGGAATCGAATCGCATTCTTGAAGTGATCTATGTTGTCACTCAGCAGAAGAGGAGATACCTGGCCACCCCAACAGTGACTGAGGGCTACATAGGAACCGCTCTCTTCCTGTGTGGCGATTAACCTTAGGCTTTGGTCATAGTTCTTCGCTCCGACATCAATGACGCGGGTTGGTAGCTCGGGGGTGTACTTCTTGAGACATTTTATGTGCTCGTTCTGACAAGCGCTCAAGCATCGGCGAGCAAAATCAAAATTAGCTTCAGACGCCAAATCAGTGTCACTTTTGAATCGCCCGATCCGGAAACCGTCGACAACAGGTTGACGGGCTCGAAGAATATTAGTGCCGTTTAACTCGTTCCACTAGCACGCGCGATGGCTTACTGGGTGGTGCGAACAAAACTAGGGTTAGGGGATCCCGATTCCAGATCCCTTCATCCTCTTCAACCTCTTCATCCTCTCCCATCAAACGGAGTGCCGGCGGAACTGGGCCGACATGTATACGTAGGACGTCAAAAACGCGGACGTGTTCCAATGTTTCTCCAACATACAGATGCTCAGTATCTATAAAAAATCTTGATGTCGGTTGCCCTCAGGGTCCGCGTCGTCGCGAGCATAGAGTCCTCAACCCGTAAGGTATGGCCAACCCATTTTTTGGGCCATGTTGTTGGAGCTTTTGTTGGAGGGTCTTGAGGAGTCCCTCTGAAGGAGTCAAAGATGAGGAGACACAGATCACATCCACTAATTGCCGAGCTTTCCAGGTCGTCCAATGAGGTATGATGCGGGTAGAACGCTTGCTGCGGTACAAATCTGCTATCGAATTCTACTTTGGCAAGGCCGACTAGAAGACTGATTGACAGTTTCGCACAATACTCGCAACGCGGCATCATACAGTTTTGGAGACCGGGAGATACAAAAGACCGGGTTACTTAGATAACTGAGTGGCAGATCTGCATAAGAAAAGAAGGAAAGATCCATCATGGATCATGGATCTGGGTAGAGTAGCTACCTAATATATTAAACAGTTGTTGGTTTGTTGCGAAGCAGGGGTTGTTGCATTGGGCTACCTCTTAATGCGGTTAGGTAGTGCCCATCTCCAGCCATCCGTGTACGCAGCCACTTCCTAACGCCACAGTAGCCCATCCAGTCCAACCGCCTCACTGCCTGCTTACTTGTACCGGGAAGCTGAGAGGCTGAGCAAAAGGACCGTCAATGCAAGTGATACGAGCATACGAAATTTTAGGAGCTTTTGCACAACTTAGCAGTTGAACTCATTCTTTTATGGTCAAGTGAGCAGCTGAGAGTCTGGTGCACAACCGGAAACCGATACCTTAGGAACCTTATATAAATCTAGTGCAATTCGACGGACCTCCACAGGGGTTCGTGGGGGCTACCCTGTACTAGATACCTACCCCTTTTTAATTCTATGCGTAATCTACGAGTAGCCCTAGGAGCGAGACCAGCAAACAGAGCCCCATGAACAGACCGCATACTTCAGTAGATACTTCAAAGACGCCCTCGGCTATGTTGAACGCGGCGGAAATTAATTAACCAGTATCTTCTTGCGTTGTTTGGTCGATGAGTCTCGGAATTATATCCTCTGTGACCGAAATCTAGAAGATATCATACGTTCGAGCCCTTCACAAAGCCCTTTACTTGGTCTAGCCTACACCGAGAGCCGGCGCGCAGAATAAAACATCGGCGATAAGAGATCCAGAAAGAGTTGGAACAATTGAAGATAAAGCTGAATAAATCTATTATAATGTAAGCTTTGTTCCAAGGAATACGGGCCAGGCGCTTTATGGGTGAGAATCACGGATAGAGTAGGAAGCTCATCGGAAATCTTTATTGTGGCATACATTATTGTCGATTGTTGGATAGATTCCCATGACGCAACAGTCACACAACATAGAAACGCCGACCAATCAGCTCAATATCGCACCTGTCCCTCGATGCCACCTTGCCTTTTGCTCTTTATTTATAGTCGAGGATCAAATACTCGTGGCAATCATTTCTTGGCACGTAAGCCAATGCCAATTGGTCAGATACCGGTACGAGTGTTGATTGATTCACGGTGTAATTACATGCGGCTAGATCCCTGAAATGATGATATCTCGTTATCTCTGAAGCAACTGAGAAGTCTATAACTATACAGATACCTGTATAATATTATCGTATACTTCAACTTTATTTTATTTTATTTAAGTTTTCTTAGTTTTAAAAACGTTACTGAGTTACGATATGTCATACTAGCCAATGCACTCTTGATACCTAGGTACACATAAGTGGATCCGTAATACAAGGAGGGCTTTGTCGTGGGATCATAAGCCCCCTGTTCCAGATTCAGCTTACACTCCAAGGCAATGATGTCTACTACAAACTCGCAGACGTGGATTTCAAGCACTATTCTCTTCCTTCTACGGTGAAAAAACCTTATAATCATTGCCCATGGACCGTGCCCAACCAGACGAATCAACTTTTGCCTCTGCTCGGGAGAGAAGGCCATCAGTGCCGACCGACGATGAAGCCTTATCGGTAACCACGGGGACAACCACACAGTCCAACGATGAGAACCAAGCCGATAGTGTGTTAGAAACGGAACAAATTCGGCAGGATGAAGTCGACAATCAGGGGGAAAGGCTGATATCTTCTGAAAAAGACGGTAATTCTCCACGCTTAGCCAATCTCGACCGTTCAGTATGGATGGTCATCACTACGCTCGGGTATATGACTTTGACCTTATACGCATGGGTCATCACTTCCATATTGACTTATAGGCCCATTGGACCACATCATTATGGCGTGTCCATCGTCGAGTCTAACAATGACGGATGGGGTTCGTACAGTGCGGAGCATATACACAGCCTGTATGAGAAAAGCGAGAGTTACTACCGTAGTGCGCGCGTAGTACAGAGTATTGTCGCGGTTCTGACCATTCCATTGACGTCTGCTGTTTGTGCTCGAGCCGCAGTTGTCTTCCTGCAAAGAAATAGCGGCCTAACGATGAGGCAAATGATTGTTTTGGCAGATAAGGGGTGGGTTGAACCGGGCATATTCTGGAAACTACCCTTGGGGTGGAAGCGTTATGGATCACGGTTCTTGCTCTATGCTCTTGTTTTAAGCCTTCTCGGTACCTAAATGCCTCCCAGTACTTGACTTGGACATATGCTCACACTTGATAGGAAGCATCATTTCCCCTCTCCAGGAGCTGTTCCTCACAACGAGAACTATTAAAACACCTACCTTCCCACAACACATATATTTTCTGACAGACTTCACTGATCACTTCGGGAAGTACACCGCACCCTCAGACGACGGCTACGTAACAACTCTCACGCGAAGCCGACTGGCTACCACGGGGGTGTCAACGCCGCAACCTCGATTATGGTCTAGACATCCTGATTGCAATATCCTCACTAATGTTGCTAACAATCCTCTGTGCGCTCTAAATGGCGGCTACAACACTTTCGGCAACTTTTCAATCCTACAGGATCCCTTTTTTAGCCAATTACCATCTGGGTTTTCAACGGGTCTGGTTCGTCAATTCGCGCCACGGATCAATTCAACAGCTCGCAGGGAGAATATCACAGCGGACCAGTTCCCAAAAGATTGTGCCGAAACCCCGGGAAGTCTTTACATTCACTACCAAAATATCACGGGGGACTCTGATGAGTTGCAGTACTCTTGGAGTCTCGATGTATGTATGCCAGGCAATCAAACAGCATCACCATGGAAAGCTTCACATGAACGGCAAGACTTTACGGAGACGATGTACCTGAAAATCATGCTTCATGGGTTCCGAGGCAACTCGGTCGAGTCGGGAGACTATTATAGCAAGATCACCCTGGAAACTACTGCTGGCTTCTTCGAGCTTCCTAACTATATGAACGGCGGAGTTGCTGGGCCTTTGCTAGAAGACAATCCAAATAATCACTGTGGGACAGATTGCACGCCGCAGGGCCTGAGCAATGGTGGCCCCCTAATTTACGACCACAATATCACTAGTCATGCCACACTACAGGGCTCCAAATTAGAATCAGCAGCTAATGCTACCGCGGAATTACTCAGCAATGTGAATAAAGGGCCCTTGTTGACCATCGCGCTGGCTCTTTTTGGCGTTGGGTCTTTCATTGACACACGCCAAGGCTCCGAGGCATACATATCCACTCTCGACAACAATCTCGGTAACATATGCTTAGAGCTTGTCCCATTTATACCTTTGGTGCGAGGCTTATTAGACCAGTATTCTGCCTGGGATCCCCTCGATCCTTGTCTACTCTATTCAGGTTTCTGGGAACCCGAATTCCAGGTCGCTTCCTACCTCTGGGCGTTCGTTTATAACGAATGGGACGGGTTTGACAGTGAGAGGATCGAGAATGCCTTCTCGACAGCTGCCTTCATCGCGAACGAGGCGTGGATGACGAGCAAATTGCCTGATCCCAGCTTCTCAGTTGAGTACGATTTGGGCGCCGACACTGAGATCCCTGTCATCTCCCTCGCCGGCATCGTCTTGATCTCGACTCTGCTTGGCCTATATCTTCTAGGGGTTCTCAGCATGGCTCTATACGGAGCCAGCGTGGCGCGGTGGACGAACACGCTCGACGCATTCGCCATGATGCGCGTCGGAGCAGCTACAGGAGACCGGGTGCCTCTCCTCGTCTGCGAGGACGTGGACCAGGTCCATGCGCTTGATAAGATGCCCGGAAGTTTCGGCGATGCGACCGGAGGACAAGGTGCGGTTGGAGAGCTAGCAATCGGAGCGCAAACTCCCCTAGATGGAAAAAGGATATATCGTAGCTACTAGTCTAGCAATATCTCATGACCAGGACCAAGAATTAATGAAATAGCATATATAGATGACGGACACATCAATAAAATTCGTAAGTTTCTTTCAAGCGGTGGTTATCCGTCCCTTATTAAGCCTTCATATACTCTATGCTTTGAGCTAATAATCGTTATGCTATAGCACCAGGCACAATTATGGACAGGTGTTTTTATTACCGTTGGTATCTACTACTCAGGATGTGTGGAATTTGAAATGTCCAGATAGATGTCTTTGTCTAACCCAACCACCTGGGCAAACACTAGAGCCTAATGCTGGCGGGTAGGCCGGAACCTATAAGCATGCGGCATACCTTGCAATGAGCTATGCTCCTGTACCCTAAATGTAACATTTGAATAACCCGTTTTAGGTCACTCATTCCGACATAATAAAGACAACAATTATATTTCAAGCCGTCCTCTTCCTTTTACCAACCCATCATCACCTTCCTGCCACGCGTCCATGGTGAACATCTCTGTCTGCCTCCCTCCAGCTTTCTTACTCAACCCCCTCCCTGGTTTCACATCAGTAACTCCCATGGCTTTCAACACTGATGGCTTCTCCAATCCTGTCATCCACCCATCCACCGGGGGTGGCTCGACCTGCATTTCTGGCGACGTGACAGTATCTATCAACACACCCGGGACCAAACTCCTTTATCAGGCACCTCAGGAGCAGATGGCCGTAACTGAGTCACTCGTCGAGTTGTTTCAGGTGGACTCAACATTCGGCGCCGATGCCGCCGATGGTGGGCCTAGTGTCATCTCTGGCGAGTATAGCATCTCCGTCAAACTCTGCCTCCCTAGTGATCCCAAGAGACTGGCCGAGATCAAAACAGTACAGGTGTTGACACATGGAGCCACTCTCGACCAAACCTACTGGGATATCAGCCCAGGGTACAGCTATGTCGACGTGGCTTCGGCAGCAGGTTACGCGACCCTTTCCTATGACCAGTTGGGCGTAGGGAAATCCGACCACCCAGATCCCATTCAGGTCGTGCAGGCTACTTCCTAGGTTGCCGTCCTTCATGAGCTAGTTGGGCTACTCCGAAATGCCAAACTGGGCGGATACCGCTTCGACAAAGTTGTCGGCGTTGGGCACAGCGCAGGAAGCACGCTGACCCAGGGCATCACCACGCAGTACCCACAGGACTTCGACGCCGTAATTCTTACCGGGACCAGCGCCAACGCGGCATTTGTACCGCTGACTGTCGGGGCCTTCAACTTCATCAACGCGAACACAGACCCGGCACCCCAGTTCAAGGCTTGAACTGGGCCCCAAGGGATTGCCCGCGGGCTACCTGACGCAGCAATCCGCGGCCGGTATCCAGTTTGCCTTCTACCGGTACCCGAACTACGACGAGAACGCATTCCGCCAACAGGTTGCCAACAAGCAGACGAATACTCTGGGAGTCCTGCTCACGATGGGCGGCATCGTTGCGCCGTCAACTGAGTTCACTGGACCGGTTGACATTGTCAACGGCCAGCACGATCTCGTCTTCTGCGGTGGCAACTGTCTTTACCCGACGGATCAGAATATCGCGACCTTGTCGGTATTCTATCCGGCGGCATCACGTGGAAGCCAAACATATATTGTGGCGGGTTCTGGACACTCCATTGCCGCCCACAAGCACGCGCCGGATAGCTTCAAGCACATGATTCAGTTTTTACAGGCAAACAAACTGTGATTACCCCAGTGAGCAGATGGGCATACAGTAAATATCTAAGAGAACATACATCTTTTATTTTCTTACAATGTATTGCTATTACCTATTTAATAGTAAACCCCGAAGATGGTAATGACTCCACCCCATAGGCTTATCATTATATTAATTACGTGGAATATCTGCTTATACCTGTGCTTGACATGATCTTGCAGCTTGCGATCATCGCCCATGAAGACTATATTTTTAATCCCGGCTGACATACCGATCTGATTCCCCTCATTTGTATAAAAGCGAACTCCCCGAGAGGTCTTCACTGGGGCTAACAGGACTGGATGAAGGGCGAAATCGATCGGCGAGGTTCGAAAGTTCTCACAGCAGCCTAACAGGCATCCCAATCATGGCCATATTATGGGGGGGGGGGGCTCAGGCGAGACAGCTTCTTGCAACCACACTCCAGGAGGGTGTTGGCACATTGTGATACAAGCTGATGTCGGTCGGTGTCACAGTCGGTGTAATTCCAAATACGTGGTATTGTAACATTGTTGGCTGAAGCTGAAGCGCCCGTTGCAGCATCAGAAGCAGGCTGCATCTAACACTCAATAAATCGAAGCAGGCTACATGTAACAACAGATAGTCCCCTGTTTAGATAGGGTAGTGCATGCAACATCCCCCCAGCCTGCCTCGCGGATCACTTCCCCAGAGGTTCATTCGCATAGCGTCCTTTAGCTTAATTACTCCTCCGCTCTCTCCCAATCTTCTTCGATATACTTGGGCCTGGATTTCTGAATGGTACACATTTCCAGTTAGACAGTTCAGATCACCTTGAACTTTCGCGCTATAGCCGCCGTCTGTCTATAAGTCGGTGGGTAAGATTTTCGAATATAAAGTTATGCTATTGTAATAATTGATTTTAGGTGTCTGGAATAGTGGGTTGTAAAAGGAATGGAGTAAGTGACACAGCAAGCCACTTTGGACGTCGGAAATCGAGCAAATATTCGAAGTTAATGAAACCAAGATGAAAAAGATGGCCAACTTCTTTGGCCGACTTCCGCTTCTTCAAGGCCTCTCGGAAGTAGTCATGACCTTTGCGATTTACGAAGCAGCGAAGTATTCAAACCGTCTTAAACAAGTACGCCTGGATATCTTTCCCCGAGATGACATGGCCATGTCAACAGACAAATACCTCGAGTACATCCCAATCGCATGGTCAACAACTAACGCCGCGAATGATTTCACGCTATCCAGCGACGAGATGTGGGAGATGATGGTGATCTCGATGTTGAACTATCAAGCAGATGAATACATGGAATCCGTCGTCGCTCGTTTGGCCAAGCCAAGCTCCCACGCCTTGAGCATCATGATCGGCACAGTCATACGAAACGGCGGGCGAAGCCTTATCACCCACTCCTCGTCCCATTTAGCCACTATCCTGCCAACAGTTTCCAGCCCTCCACAATGCTGCTGTGACTCGCCTCCCACGTCTCCAGTCTTCACGGATGTTGCTGAAGTACTATCCAAGTACATTAGACATGTGAAGCAGCATCCGGCAGTACTACAGAGCCCGGAGGCAGCCCGGCTACGTGTAATGCAGGAGCTTGAGAAGTTTTTATTAGCACACATGGAGCACAACGCCGACAACGCACGACTCAGAGAGCACAAGCATGGTGGGGGTCAAGCGCAAATTAACTCGCACGACCAAGTGCCGTACTATGATTGGGTTCGTACGACTGGTGCTAACGACACAAGTTGTCCATATTCATTTGCCTTCTTTTGCTGCCTCATAAGCACCAGCGGCTCCCACTGCCTAGCCTCTGTGGAGCAAAGATATATTGCGCGGGAGTTGTGCTTGCATCTTGCTACCCTTTGCCGCCAGTACAATGACTATGGCTCTGCGCTGCGAGATGACGCAGAAGGTAATCTCAATAGTCTTCATTTTCCGGATTTCATGGATAAAACTGAATGTAGTCTGTCTCCTCAAGTCACAGTTCGAGATGGTGGAAAGCACACTTCCGTCGAAGAGGCGAAAGGGCTGTTGATGAAGGTGGCTGAAATTGAGAGGGTCTTCATGCAGGTTTGCTGGGAAGCGCTCTCATCGAGCTTTGATAAGAGTATAAGAAATAAACTCAAGATATTCATTGATGTGACGGATCTCTTTGGGCAGATATATGTAGCACGGGACATTGCCAGCAAAGTCCAGAGATACTAGTTTACAATAGAAACTAGATCAGCATTCATTCTTGGTCGCAAGGAGGCCCAAGGAGCGCTTGAGAATCATATTACACGATGGAAATGTGGCAGTAGTGGCATGCAACAGGGTGAATGGCGAGGTATAAAGGTGTTGAGTGCCGTATCATAAAAATAATAGTCCTATACATGATCAAACGAGGTACAAGGAAGCAAGACATCTGAACTAGGCCCAGCAAATTGGAGTATAAGTTGGTTTTTTCATTGCTAACTTAACGAACGCCGTGAGCGGTCCTGTGGCGTTTGGAAGTGGCTGAAGATAAGTGGGGCTCGCCACCTTCAACTCATTAACGCGTCTTCAGCGCGTCTTTGTGGGGCATGTGCCAGCTAAGGTACCCAAGTAGGCACATCACATAGTCATGCACCTTGGCAAGCATAACTGCAACCCCCAGGCCTCTTTCTGTTTTGTTCACGATATTATCTGACACGACCGACTCTCCTCAGCAACTTTATATGTTCTACATTTATGTCTATATGAGACGCAATCATCACTACCGCCCTACTCCTCGTGGAAAGCAAATAGCTACCATCTGCAACAATTATTCCGCGGTCGAAGTGACGGATTGACACTATACACTACATCCACTTCAGAGTAACAACCAATATTTCGACTATCAACTGCCATTGCCGGTCTAGTCTAGCGCGGCCAAGCTCAGCTGCTGCGCGATCCATAATATACTCCAGCATATAGATATACGCAGTATACCTGGTGCTCTCTCCGCCCCCGACATGCCACCGAGGAAGACAGATCCCGCGAGACGGGGCGACGTATCCATGGCGCAATTCGTGCTCGATAGCGACGCCGAGCCCGCGTCCGCCGTGCCGCCACAGCTCAAGACCGCGACGCCGTCTGCATCTGCACCCGCCACCCGCATGGAGACCGACGACCCCGCTGAGTCGAGCCAGCTCGCTGACAAGGAGAGGGAGAAAGACAAGGACAAGGAAAAGAAAGATAAGGACAAGGAGAGGGAGAAGGAAGCTGTCACCATCGAGGTGTGTGGCCAGATATATATACCTTTTTTGCCCGGCGCGTGCTGCAGAATCTGGACTAACTAACACATGGAGATTCTCAGGACCTCACTCTGCCAAAGTCGATAATAACGCGTTTGGCAAAGGGTGTCCTCCCTTCCAACACCCAGATCCAAGCTAATGCGATATTGGCCATGAGCAAAAGTGCTACCGTTTTCATCAGCCACCTCGCCAATGCGTGCGTCTACAACTGTGTATCCGAAGGAAGGGCAGTATGCTGACACCGGATCGGATAGGGCGAATGAGCATACTCAAAGCAATAACAAAAAGACGATAATGCCCGGGGATGTATTTGCAGCTCTTGAGGATATCGAGTTTCCCTTCTTTCGCGAGCGTCTAGAAGCCGAATTTAAAAGTTGGTCTCCCGTCACTGGTCGCGCCAGAACATCGCTTGGAGCAACTTCATACTGACTCTCCCTACCATTTCAGAGTTCAACGATACCCAGACTTCAAAACGTAACACCTATCGCCGTAAAGTAGCCGCGCAAAAGAAAGCAGGCAAGGCCGGTGCCGACCCCAACACCTCCATAGTATCCAACGCCAGCGCTGTGACCGAACCCGACTCCGCGCCACGCTCCAAGAAACAAAAACCAAATGCCGCCCACGAGGAATCTGCCATGGACATCGACGGTGACGAGACTCAAGAACTGCACGACGCTAGTGACGCCGATACGGAACCAGAGCAAGAGCACGCGGAAGACGATGAAGATGATGACGAGGACCAGGACAATGTCGAGGAAGAAGAGGAAGAAGAGGATGATGATGAAGAAAACGAAGATGAAGAGCACGATCGACTCGAGGAGCGTCAAAACCGCGATGACGACGACGACGACGACGACGACGCGCTGGATAATGACGGAGATAGTGACTAGGGTTTACAGAACGCCAATTACACTTGGGAGTCCCCCGTTTCAACCCTGGTACCCTACGTTAAGGTTACAAGAACCGTTTCGTGGGTGGCTAATGATGATAAAGATGAGACATGGACCCGAAGCACTGCCATACTATGCGGCGGCTAATGCTGAAGCTCGCATCCTTCGCGGTGGGAATCCATACATGCGGAGCGCAAGTTGCTCGACCGCTTTAGCCCGAGCGAAGAGCTACTGCCAGGCAACATGAAACCCTGCGAGGACTAACCTAAGATCAGACCTCAATGCCAGGACCGCAATCCAACCCACGACTATCCAAAGCTGGCGAGCGAGTTCGGACATATAAACGGGCATTGCTTTGGTATAGCTTAGTCACGGGTTACGTGAATAAATGTATGATTTGGAAAAGACGTCTCGGGCTGTACAGCTGCGAGCATGAGCTCCTAGGCTGAATCGAACAATTCACAAGATTTGCTGAACTACTGAACTTATACCTGAGGTGATGACAGAAATTCGGACTGCTTGCCTCGCGTTATCATGAAGAGTTGGTGCGTACAGTGTTCATTTAACCTTAGGTGTGATCGCTAGGTAGTCAGCGCGAAAGATGATTCCAACGACGGAGTCTACTTCCAGCGTGCTCTCTCCCTCTACGTGCTCCTTCCACGGTAAAACCAGAATGGTCGAGATTGACTCCACGCCAGAGTACTAGATACATCTAATCTGGAACGGGTATGTTTGATTAACCAGCTCACGAGGGACACGATGACAGTTGTAAGTGTACCAAGCGTATAAGCTCAGTCATCGAAATAACGTGCAAAATGCGAGTGAACGATAATTGCGGGCACTCTAACCACTTCGATTCAATCAATCAGACTATCACCATATCCCCGTCCGCTACCTGCCTGCCTGATACCCGATAGATAACCCTATTGTTACTTATGTAATAGATATACATGTGTGGTGTGGTGTGGTGTGTGCAGGTGGATATCGGGGAAAAATGGGGGAAATTTCGACGACGGGCCTTTTTCCCAAACAGACTATGTAGTTCTCCACCCTGCGCCTAACGCCTGTACGCTACCTACCTACCTACCTACCTACCGTACCTGGAAGTGAGAAGTAGAAGAAGCATTCGTTTATATGCCTGTATGTATATATGTATGTATGTATGGAGATGGCTCCAAGTGTTGTTTGTGTTCTGTTGTTGTTGTTGTTGTTGTTGTTGTTGTTGTCGGGCGTCGTGACCCTTTCTTCACCTTCATCGTCACTCCTCCCGCCCAGCCCACGACTAAGATGAATGAATGGGGGGTCAAGCTGGGCTGGGGCTAGGGGTGGGGCTAGGAACTCAACAAATCTCTTACGCTCATCCCCCGCGCCGCCGAACCCACGCCGC
>NQIM01000422.1:0-36412 GCA_003426235.1 Xylaria polymorpha | reverse complement strand
CGCGTACAGCTCGTACGCGCTGACCTGCGACGCCGCCGCGTTCCCGCCCGACNCCGCCCCCACCGTCCGCGCTGTTCCCGCCCGTCACCGGGGAATACGTACGTCCCCCGCCGTGCTGAGCGCCGACGACGACTCGCTCGTCCAGATCATCTTGTTCGGCTGTGCGCTGTGGAACCCCGGGAACGCCGAGCTGTTCGACGTCCCTAGGCCTTCGCCTTGGTAATTTAGGCCTTCGATGTCTAGGACGCCGGCGAGCGGCGCCGTGCCGCTGGCTGTGTTCATCCCTGCCGTCACGGGCCGTGTCTGGTCCTCGGTGCGGATGATGTCGCGCAATGCCTTGCCTGTTGCGCCGCCTGCCGCGCTGCTCTGCTCGGGGATCTCGTTCCCGATGCCCCAGGCGATCACCGAGGGGTGGTTGCGGTCCCGCCGGATGAACGACCGGAGGTCGGGCTCGTGCCAGTCCGCGAAGATCAGATGGAAGTCGTTCCGCGTCTTCTGGGTGCCCCAGCAGTCGAAGATCTCGTCGTATACTAGGAACCCTAGCCGGTCGGCCAGTTCCAGGAATTCAGGGGCCGGTGGGTTGTGCGATGTCCGGAGTGCGTTGGTCCCCATCTCCCCCAGGATCTGCAGCTGGCGCTCGGCCGCTCTGGTGTTGAAGGCTGCGCCTAGTGAACCTAGATCGTGGTGGTTGCATGTCCCCTGCACATAGACCGGTTCGCCGTTCACCATGAGCCCCTTATTCGCGTCGTACGTTACAGAGCGAATGCCAAAGCGCGTCTCATAAGTGTCTACCGTCGTGTTTCCGGAGCTTACAGTCGTGACGGCAACATACAGATTCGGCTTCTGCGTCAGTGCTGGTCCCCATAATTGCGGGCTGTCGACTGTGACGGAGCCGTTAACAGACTGCGTGACACCCTTCGCAATGGATATGGATTTAGCCGCAAAGCTAGCCACTGCGTTTCCTGTAGGCTTTCCTGTCGTAGCATCGGCTAGATGGATTTCGGTGGCTACGCTAACTTGCTGGGATGTGCTCCCGGTATTGTCCACCTCGACCACCAGATTGACCGTAGCAGACTGGGCCGATACCTTTGGTGTCGTAACATAGGTACCGTACTGACGCACATGCACTTGATTGACCTTGACAAGCCAGACATTCCGGTAAATGCCGGCTCCGGGATACCAGCGCGAGGAGTCTACAGCATTATCGACTCGAACGGCAAGTTGATTGGCACCCTCTTTCGCGTAGGGTGTCAGGTCGAGACGGAACGAATTGTACCCGTACGGCCACCCTCCGACTAAATTGCCATTTAGCCAAACGGCCGAGTACGACATGGCGCCATCGATGTCTAGAAAGAGGGTCTTCGCTAGATCGTCCTTGGAAAACGTCACTGTCTTGCGGTACCATCCCACTCCGTTTGAAGGCAATCGGCCCATGCCTCCGTTTATACCGGGGGCGTTGAACGGCCCTTTGACGGCCCAGTCATGGGGTAAGTTGAGCGCTTCCCAGGTGCTGTCGTCGAAATCGGATTTTATATATTGGACATTATTTCCGGGAGGCGTGCCCGAGGGGCGTTCGTGCTTGGTCCCGCTGATGAAGTCGTTCCCCGAGGGGAGAATCCAGTTCTTTAGGGTGTTGTAGGAGAGCGAATCTGGGTTCGTGGTGAATCGTGAGAATCTCCAGTCGGCATTGAGACTGATGCGCTCCCGAGTTGCTGTTGCAAGAGCATTGGCTGCGGCTTCATGGGGCTCCCTCAAGGCCCGCGCTGTTGCATGTTGTGGAATGATAGACAGCAGAAGCCCGATAAGGAGAAGCGCGCAGGCTCGATATCGTAGGAGAAATGAGTTCGCCATCTTGTGTTGATGAGAGAACTTGATTTCATCTGATCTGTTATGGTTCAAGCTCCGCAATTTATATTGACTTACTCCTCACGGAGTGAGGGGAGTTCAACTCCATCGTCAATGGGGTAGGTAGCAATCCGGCGGAGATCACCCGCAAGAATGGTAACGGTCCATCCAGACTCCATCATATGTTTCGCTTTGGGCAATGGTATTTCGCCGCGGCTGCTTTACGCGGGTCGGAGGGTGATGTCAATATGGGTTACTGTACATTCGTTTATCCTGATTTATCCAATAGCTTGTGACATTGCAGAGGTGAGGGGAACCCCGATGAAGGCTTGGCAAGATCGACCAAGAAACACGGCGGCGCAACTCGGTCGATCCCGTGGGTTCCATGATGTTGACTGGAGCGCTTATAACTCACCTCCAACTGAGCAGAAAGCAGTTGCATGCTCGTATTTTATTTCGTATTTTTCAACTATTCCACTTTGAGAAGGTTGCAGTCTTGACGGCTGGCCTACAGATCATAGAGCACATGTTCGTATTCATGAAGGGGATACGCGCGTGTAAGTTGTGATATTACGAGCGCGATTATGATTAAAATCTAGTTATTGCGAGGGTATCTAGAGGTATTACCTATATGAATGAGGCCAATATGCCAACACGTGATAAGAGTTGGCCAAGTGGAGAGCTCACCGAACTTCCACACTGAATAGGATGGGGAAGTCTCGTGTTACAAGGCTGTGGCGATTGAAGAATGTACTGCGGCACACGGAAGGCAAGATAATTTCTCTTTTGTTGTGATATACTACCCCATATACATCTTGTTTAAAATATCTTGATCATGTCTCTGCGATGCTGGGAGAAAATGTGCATGGCCCCCCTCGGGATTGCGTTTTTCAATTGTCATGGCGCTACGTTCGTAAAGCGAATAAGACGGCTTCTGTATATTGGACAGACTGATTCACGGAGATATTTCGGGAGCCGTCACGTAAACTGCACTCATTAGCCGTACCTTCAGTCACAGCTCCTGAGCCCCTGAGAGGACTTGAATGAAATGTACGTAATGACCGACGATTTCAACCGGGGACACCACTAAGGTAGTAATATCGGCTATTCTAGCAGTTACTCATCTCTTTCCCACAAGCACTCAATAAACTGCGAGTAAGAGCATCTGTTAAGGGAGGTATGGCTCCCTTTGAAGCGATGCCTATCTTGAAGGATATGTACAATGAAAGTAGCTAAGATGCACTCGCAGAATCTAAGGATTCAAAGCCCGCCAGTGACTTATCTCGTATCTCAAACTCTCTTACTAAAAAAAGTAAGTCTGCTAAAGAGTGACGAGAAAATGAAAAGAAAGTGAGCTATGTCAACTCTTAATCCTATTTGTTGAGTTATGTTGATTGAGAATCTGATGTGCTGCGGTATAGCACTTACTCTTCGTAGATTGAGGTTTTCGACGAGTGAGATATCGATTGAAACTTATCATTGTTACTTCTAAAATGTTAGAGCGGGGATTGAGTCATCGGCGAACCTCCGAGAACGGCGGCCGGATCCGACACCATCTTTTTAAAGGACTGTTACCTTACTGCGACAATTAAGTGCTCAATTAAGTTTCTTGAACTGCTTAACTTTTTCCGTCCTTCCCTCCAAGCATGGGTTCCGAACAGCAGAGGCCAGTCGGTCCCGTCGTGGGGCCGACACCGGCCCTCCGACCGTCCCTGGATACCAAGTTATCGGGCCGGTACGTCACGGTAGTTGGCATGACCGATGAGCACGTTGTGTCATTATACCCGCACATATCCGGCGAAGAGAACTCTTACCTCTGGGACTACATGTTGCATGGGCCTTTTAACGAACTGTCGGACTTCTGTGCTTCCATGAAAGCTTACGTTAACGGTGGGGAACTGGTCCTCTACGCTATTATTCCGACCGACCAGCCAACTACCCCGAGTGGTGCCGATAATGTCATAGGCTGCGCCAGCTACCTGAATATCAATACCAAAAACCGCTCAGTCGAAGTGGGCAGCGTCATGTTCTCGCCCAAGCTGCAAAAAACCCCTGCTGCTACGGAAGCCATGTACCTGATGGCGAAGCACGCATTCGAAGATCTGGGGTATCGACGATACGAGTGGAAATGCAACCATTTCAATTCATCAAGCCAAAGGGCCGCACTGAGGCTGGGATTTACGTTTGAGGGCATATTTAGACAACACATGATTGTCAAGGGGCGGAGCAGAGATACCGCCTGGTTTGCTATTATCGATGGGGATTGGCCTGGTATCAGGGACGGCTTTAACAGATGGTTAGATCCTTCGAATTTTGGTGACGATGGCCTGCAACGGAAGAAGTTAGAGGATTTTAGACGCAAATAGAACAAGAAAGGGCCGGATGAGCCGATACTACGGAACTATGTACGGATGCTGTTCATAATGAGGAGTGACATTCTACCTTTTACCTCGAGAACGGGATCTCTTTTCAGCAGGTCTTTGGAATAGCTAGTGGTATCCTAATAGTTCGTCTATAATCCTAAAGAAAAACGTTGACACACTATTATATGCCATAAATATCTGCATATCGATCGCATCATAGTCGTTCGTATACTTATGTTCCGCAACAGAGTCTATGTTGATCATAGTACCTAGTAGGCCAAATTAGGTTGCTCACGTGAGGAGACTGTTTAGGCTTGCAAACAGCTGGTTTATTTTAAGAAGAAATCCCCGCTAGAAAGTGATAATCGATGGCCGGCCACCCCCAAGTTTATAGAGACACTGTATCACCAGTCTTCACATACTTATTTGTGTCGCCGAAACAACCGCTCGAGGGGATAGGTGGGGTAGCTCGCCTTATGGCCTTCTGTCCGGCTAGGTATCAGCTCCTTCGCAAAAGATCGGCATGGCTCAGCACGAGGATCGGCCCAGCTGGCGCAAAGATCGACTTCAGTCGGTATTTATACACACCGGCAGACTCGGGGACATTGCTCGAGATGCATAACGTAGGGCTGTCATGCTTGTCTAAACTTCAGGCTTAGCGCTGAGCTTATGTCTCGGTGACATCAGTGGCGCTCATGCTCTATTCAGCTACACTACATCCAAGGTTAACGTTTATTTTTATACGCCGCAATTTGGGATTGATTAACCACGCCCTCTTAATGATTTGACTGGCTATGTCGATTTACATAAGTATCCTCGATAGATAGATAGGTAGGTACCTATCAACGACGAATGATTTCCCGAGGTCCCGACGTACCTATTCATTAAGGAACAGGTATAATGCTCAGTATTGTGGACATTTATCCAAGAAGCAGCTGTAGTGCCAGAGAAAGTCATGAGGTAATATTCATTTAGGTATATTGTTATTATCGAATGAGATGGTAGTTCCGGTAATTATGGTCGGCACATCCAAGGGCCACAGGTACGAACTAGGTTAGGGGGCTTCCGGATGCCAAGGAGGTTTCGAAATGGCAGCTTACGCGCTGGTACGAGAACAGCAGGGTGCAGCTCCCACCGGAGCAATCGTTGAGCATTTAACAAAAGATGGCTTGCTTAATGCAAGCATATAAGCCGCGCCTCCGATACCTACCAATCTTTCAATGCTGTTATTAATTGAGCCAGTCGTTTCATAGTGCGGCTACTAGGTTTAGATGGTGGTACGGCACAGCTAGTATATAACCAGGTTTTAATGACGAAATGGTAGGCTGCGGCAGGCATCTAATACAGGTTAGCATAGCTAAACCTATCCCCAGTGCAGACTGCCCAGTGCAGTATTGCAGTGGGAAGGATTTCAAGTGGCTCGGTACCGAGGCTGCAATTGTGCGGCTCAGCAAGCGACTGAAGGTTCGTTAATGGGGTTGCCTGATCGCACGGCCTTGAAGGACTGTTGCTTACTTCATGGCGATCGTTTCTTCATATCGATAAGAATTGTGTAAAATATGTCACCAGCGACTAGGTGTGTGCATTATTACCAGCATGACGTTCCAAACAAACTCTAATTAACTTAATCATTGCTCGTCCAACCATGATCAACAATACTGATTGCCGTAGTTGTGTCTTGGCTGAACAAGAACACAGACCTTATCACTAAAATTAGTATGAGGAGGTTCCCATTTGCCTCCCGTTAACTCCTTCTATCGTATAATGGAGATCTATCCTCTATACTGTTGTCGATGCGCTTTTTGAGAGTCACGGTCCTGGGAACGCCTCATCCTTCTTTCGTTAGTAGCTGTCAATGCCTTGCAAAAGAGAACGATTATGACGAAATAGAGACGACTCCTACGTTGGGCTAATGTCATAACTGGTGAGCTTCATAGACGAGAGGTGAGTTATGGGGGAATGAATATGGATGGCTTCACTGTTAGCTCGGGGCTTGAGCTTTCGTAACTAAAAGGTATATAAATGCGACTTGCTCACTGTTTACAAGAGCTTGGAATCATCATCACACATCAATCATCACGCTTCAAACGATCCAGATCACAAGTTACAACCTTACTACTAGCTTAAAGCCGTAAACATCTTTGTTATCAACCCCAACGCCACATATTCAGTCAAAATGCAAGCCACTACCCTCTTCGTCGCCTCTCTCTTCGCTGGCGCCATGGGCTCGCCATTGAACGTCGCCTCTGACTCCGCGACGCATCGCCTCCAGGCCCGAGACCCAGTCCCAGTCGGATTTGGACAACAGATTCAGACCTCCAACGAAGCCAACTACTGGGTCGTGTGGGTAGAGGGTGATAGCGCATGCCCCAACATCCAGTCGCTGGCTCCCTTGACCGACAACCCTTGCGATATCACCTTTTCGCTCCCCGGCGGCACAGAGAAGCTAAAGCTGGGCGACTGCGACGGCAACAACATGCCTCACTCCCTTTACCTAGACAGCGGATCATTCGTCCGCACTTGCGAGGCGGATTCCGATAAGATTAACTGCCACGGCGACGAGCACGACATTGTTAAGCACGGATATTGCAAGGCCTAAGGATATTATGATAGGAATGACTCTTGGGGGTCTAGATGTTCGTGGTTGGAGCTTGAGTTGGAATGATTGAATGTTGTTGGAAGGATGGGGGGGGGGGGGGGGGGCCTGTACGCTAAGATGTGATAGAATATTTAAGGTGTTACCCAGAACGCGATGCAACATACAGGTGATACATAGTTGTATTAAACCCTCGAGGTCTAGGTGGAGAGGCCCATGCGGGGCATCTCGCGAACTTGGTCATTTTGAAGTTTAGGACGGTTAGGAAGATGTGACTAAAATATGATTGGCAATGCTGAAACGAAATGCTTTGTGTCCTTAGTGTTATCTGATCTACTAGAAGACAGGTGATTGTTTATACGTTGAAGTACACTTTTAACTTGTATCAAATATATACTCAAGCAAGCTCGCAGTGGCATGGTACTGGAGATTTATTTACAAGACCGGCAACTGACGAGACTCGCGCTGACGTTTCTAAACTAGGGTTGACTCCTCATCATTCTCTTTTGTATTTCCATACCTTATTAAAGAAAGCCCTCTATTGAATTCTGTGAGATGATGGTTAAACTTGGTCGCCTCTTTTCAGGAGTATAGTTCATCGGCTCGCGCCTGTATGAAAGGTGAGAGGATGGTTACCTACTTAGCTAAGCTGACTACTGAACCCCGCAGAGTTCACTGAGTTGCCATGTTGAAGGCGCCACTTTATGAGTGGATCGTATAAAAATAAAAATCAAAGTTAATATTCTGAAAGAAATAATTAATACTAAATACTCTAGTGCGACGCAATTTTCTCAATTAGATAGCTGTCGAAATTTATATGAAATTCTATCCTTTGGCCACCTTATCAGATGTCGCACCCACCACAGAGACCTACTATTTATGTATATCACTCTCGTATCTGTTCCGCGCTGTATTCTTTCCTTCTACAAGCTTCAACCTTGTACAAATACTACTCATATAAATTACCTCTTATTATTTATTTGCATCTGACTTGGTCTACACACCTGCGTGTGACATTATAATAGTTGAAATTCATTGCAGCGTATCAGACAAAATTAACACAAATTCTTGCACCGTAATAATATGGGTTAAGATCTTATAATTGGGGTAATCTGTTCAGCTGTTCTCAGCTATTGACCCATTGCCTGCGCACTAAGACAGACGGGGTTGAATTGAAACAGGAATAACTGAAGCTGGCCAGAAAAGGTCTGGCCGTTACACAAAGCCCCAACCAGGATGATACTAGCGAAGGAATTCCCCAAGAAAACCGGGACTATTGTCAACTAGCCCAACATCCATCCCCAGGACCACTTTCACCCCTTATAGGCAAAAGTCATCATCGTCGTTGCCCACTCCGGAGCAACCTCGGTCGCAGTACTGAAGGAATGTAATGTCGCCATTATCGCCGCAGCTGAAGCGTGAGTTGACGATATGAGCAGTATCGGTCGGCTGGCCGTTAGCTCGGAGGACCTGAATGATATGGTCATTGTAGTTGCCTGGTGGTCCGTCAGGACTGATTAGCAGATGAATATAATATGACGCTTGACAGTTTCCTCACCTCGGTTGAGCAGCGACTGTCCACAGTACAAGCCGTTCTTCTTGCACGACTTCAAGGCTGCGTTGGTCTCTGCAATGGCTGAGCCAGCCGCAGCTAGGAGCATGATTGTCGCAGCAGTGAACTTCATGATGGCGATTTAGAGTGTTGGTTGTCCTTGTCAAGGTGAATTGTCAAAACTAGTGATGGAGGTATTCTGGTTTGTGTCTAGAGAAAAAATTCAAGAGAGATGGTGCGGGAGAGCAGGCCCTTTATACTTTTACCGATGGCCTTGCCATCTCTACTCCTACCTCGGCCTTAACCACCATCTTGCCTCGCCATTGAAGTCGAGGTTTCCGAGAAGCGGTGTAGCATTCGAACTTGGCGGGGTAGGAGCTAGGACTCTTTGCTCAAATCCACCCAAGTACTATCAGATCGTGATAATATATTGCCGTAAGCGATGACCGGTGGCAAACAATCCTCTTCCTGCTGCAGGGAAGTTCTGCAAATCCTCTGGATCCAAACCGAATATCAACCTAAGTTGGGTAGGAGTAATGTTACACCGCAGGCTACCAATCAGCTTAGATATCTTAACTATTTCGACCCAGTTGGCCTCAATTAAGCTCGCCCGTTCATGTAGCAGCAATAACCATTTCTGATATGTCCAGCAGTCAGAACCGTGACAATTAGGGAGCGTGGTATTCTAAGACAAATTACCTACATGCCAGAGATCGAGCCAACCAAGTCGGTCTGGCGGAGAACCGGGAAACGTCAATTGTAACGACGCATTAGAAGTGCTACGATCCCACAAAACAAGGCATTGAACAAAGGGAATGTATGTATATAAGAGGCTTCACGTAGGAACAACAAGAGTCAATGCATACCCCTACCCGAGATCCTGACAATAAGGAATATGCTGTTGTGTAATCACACTATTTCAACAACCTCTAAGCAATATGATGGTATAATGAAGTCATTCTATAGTCCCGATAGGTCGTCTATCTGCAGCCATGTGGCAAATATGGCGTGATTTCGGCAGTCGGCGTCAGCAAGAGAGCAGACGAGATCTGGTCAACTGACTGCTTCATCTCATCGGCCTACATATGTCTTGTTGTATTCTCAGGATTGGAGGAATAATATGGGTGGGCGCAGCAGCAGAAGTAGTCCTACGGTTGTTCGTTGTCGCTTACGTTGGTTTGAGCTACCTAGTAGTGGGGAGTAATTAGGTATATAGCCGTATTGTGAATACGGCCTGCAGGTACGGTTACCAGCTACGACAGGCGACATGGGTCAGAGTCTCAGGGACATGGCCACAACTAAGCGCTTAAAACTGGATGGAATTACTAATTTGTGTTATACCTAGGTTATAATAGAAGGTAGGACTTTATACAAACAGCTGGATAATTATGTACATAAATCTATGTCGGAAGGAAAAAGAGGGCGCTGTCAAAATCTAGGCCTGAGTAGGTAGCCTGCTGATCGAATGCGGGCCTCTACTGCAGGTCCAGCCCTACTGTTGCAAAAATGGCAATACCCACCTCGGCAAGGACCTGGAACAGTCGCGATTGGGTTGAACAAGCCCTTCCAGGGGCTAAAGACCCAGATGTTGTGTAATGTAGTATTATAAAGCCTTGGATGCAATTTAATGCAGTATTGTGCATCTTAATACGATATCAAGTCATTTTCGTGACTAATGGACCTGTCAGTAGGTGGCACACGCCATGCATTAAGGCTTATTGCAAATGATGTTGTAATCCAGCCTGCTTCTCTAGCGTCACATGACAAAGATCACAATAAGGCAAGTAGATGGGATAAGCGCGATTCTTTTCCGTCTCTGTTGGAACTTGGCTTCATACAACATAAACAAGACGAGTTAATAATTAACACCTAGTAAATAATAAGTAATTATGAAGTTTAGGTAAGATACATTTCATGATTAGTTAATTAGCCCTGGTTGCGGTGGGAAAGGTGCCCCCATTCGTTACCATGTTGTGATACATGACGGGAGATCATCATTGGCCAGCCCACAAGGTAGAATATGTTTACAAAATGGAGTAGCGGAAGCTGAACGGAAGACCCGCGCCCATGATTCGAATGAATTTGTACTTTAATCTATGCGTATACATGCACGTGCCAGATAAGCTTTTCCTATTGGTTCTGTTAAGCATCCCTTTCCAGTAGGTGTGGACGGATATAGTCCCTATTTAACCAAGCAATGTGGTAGGCATTTCTACAGAATCGACCGTTTCTTTCCGTTTTGTCGCCACACCTAGCGTCACATCCAAGCTAACAAGCGAATTATCGTTAATGCTCCCTATAGAGAAGTTATGTTTTCTATTCCAAATATTTCTATTCTCTCACGGTTGGTTGAACTCGAGGTAAGAGGTACCGCAACTAAATCAATGATACTGTCCAACTAGCATTAGGTAAGGGTGTTGTGAAAGACTCTGCTATGTAGTGGCATGTGGCGTTTCTGTGGTCTGTGCATGTGGGTGAGTGGCGGAATGCCTCTCATCATGTCTATAGAGTATCACCCGATGCTGGTGCTAGCCAGCAGCCTCCTAACGCCTATTATTTATTACTTAAGTACTCATCAATAACTAGTTTGCTTAGCAATAGTTACGTTGTAACTAGTAAAAATTGTATCGTGACTGAATCTTGCATCTCAGCTGCTGTTTTTCCATCCGGGATCATACAAACAAACTGCGTTCACACATTATAGTTCTTATGATGCTAGCTTATCGCAGGATGAACATGGCAACTAGAGCTCTCTGGGAGGCTCATCAACCTCCCAAGCTCCAAGCTCAGATTGGGATATTAGTTTCTTACAGAACTAGCTCTTTAACCCTCTTAACTATTATCGGGGTTCGTCTTCCAAAATGCTGTTCTCTAAACTCTTTCTCTCCTTTTCATTGTCCGTATGCCTTGCATTGCCTTCAGTAGTATATGTCAACGATATCTTAAGTAACTCACCACCTATAACTAGTACTGTGCCGACGATTTAAACTGTAACTTCTACCCTGGCCCAGGGAATCAGTGTCTCCCTAAAGACCACTTAAACAAATACAACCTCGAGGTATGGGAGACGCCTGGCTCCTGCAGGTTCGACACAGGGGTCATTTTCTCCTGGAACATATAATCCAATGCTCAGTTGCTACCGAACTACGCCGTCGTAGGGTGAGTTCCTTAATGCTATCCGCCTCTTTTTTCTTCTGCTGATATATGAGCTTCTAGTTCCGCTACCAACAGCTTCGAAGGCTTCACCGTCAGGAAGGATGACCAGCATATCATGTACAGGGATGGACACGACAACGCTTGCCAGAGCATCTATTACGCTGTTTAGCTTGTAATAGATACATGTAGAGGGGTTGAGACTATATTCGAGTCATTTGGATCTTGAATTACCCTAGTGCTACCCCATCCATTGAATAATTAGGTGTTAAAGTCCGATTTCGAAAAGAAGCGATCTTAGAGCACAAACTAAATTTAGTCTTGTTAGCGAAACGGATTTGAATTAAGGATTAGTATACTGTGCCTATCATGAAACAAGTTTCTAGTGAACTCTAGAAGTATTTTATAATATAATACTGAGGCCACCTGCCAAGATCTCAGGTAGGGGTTGCAATGACTTCTATTGTTGCTCGAAGGTCTAACCTCTCGCGCGATATCCGTCTATATGCATACATGTACCTCGCGTGCTTCTAGGTCGCGAGCTTCCCGTTAGTCCTTTCTCATTGCTTCGCGGACAAATCGTGGTAGGCGAGAGCGGAAGTTGTCCTCGGACGAAACTCGCCGTTTTTCTCTTGTGTGTACGAGTTTTGGCGTTTGGGCTGCTTCCCTTTGGCCTTACGGCTCAGAGGGATTTCTCTTCTTGCTGCGAAATCTCGAGGATGCGTTTCTTGCTTCCAGAAGTACCGGATATGCCATGCCCTGACTATTTGTCCGGATGCCGCATGCGGTGTGATAGGGTTGGGTTGGTTTGGTTTGGTCCGTCAGATGGCATTACGGAACTCGTTGTATCCGAGGCGTCCTTGAGTCCGGCCGCGACTGCTTCTTCGACGTCGTCACTCATTGCTGTGGGGAGCTCGGCCTTTCGTTTTGTATGACCATGATGACTGTGGCCCCACCGATTAGCGGTGATACAATACCTCCCCTGAAATAGAATACATGTGCGTCGCTTATTGCTAAGGACAAGGCTACGAAGGTGATTTCACGCAACAATAGCCTATACCTACCCGCATACTTGGCTCCCCACGAGATCCTCACGCCACCTTTTCCTCGCCTAGTGTCAGAGATGAGCTTACTCCAATATCTTCGGGAACCAACCAAAGAAAATAAATGCAGTGAAAATAGCCCTTTGGTTACTTAGATTAGATAGTGGTATGAATATAATTAAAGCCTATTTACATATACCTGTTTTGGGACTTAGACATAAACGCTACCCAAACCAGAAAATAAAATCCAAGTGATACTAGATCAGGCAACGAGACACAGCCTCAGAGCGCCAATCAAACTGTCGCAGCTGGCAATGGAGCGAAGGTTGTAATTATCCCCAGATTCTATGAAACGCATGGGTGCTAATCAAGAGAGCAAAAAATCCCTCTCCACTTTAGCAATGTCGGGCTTTGATACGATAGCGGCATGATACGTGTTGAAATACCGAGAGTTCGGGAGAGCTAATCTTGTGTTTTCATCAATGCGTACAGTTTAGATTATGTAACGGTTACGTATGTATATACTAAGTACCTATGGTTTTGTCCCTAGAGAGGTAGAGAAGCATTGGGGGCTAGATTAATCTGTGTTGGGGGAGGGGGGCTTTTGCGAAGAACCGTGTGTGCACGTTTTTACCTCGAGGAGGTTAAACTAGAGCAATAAAGGAAACTTGATATATATATTTTTCCGCTTTATAGTTCTTCGCCCCAACTATAAATGTCCTCTTCTATTCAAATTAGTTTAAGTATTAGTAATACGTTAGATTTAACACTAATCCCAACGATTCTTCATACGAACTGCTCCATTGTCTGTCCACCTGATTCTCTCCCCAATATTAATCTTCTTTCACCTTCCCTTGCGTCCATACTGGTCGTCCTCACCACGCTCCTCCCTGCCCTGAGGTGGAATCCCTGGTTTATTGGACATCTGCGGAAGATTCGCTGGCGGATGGTGTGGGATATGCTGAGACATGTGATACGCCGGGGAGGGGGTTGCTAGAGCTCTGACGGCCCATAACGTACCCGAGTCCTCCTCCCATATAGGCCTGAGGTGGAACAGTTGAACTAAGCCCAACATAGCTCATGTATGGTGGGCCAATTTGTGGACTGCCATGAGGTGGGATGGCCATGTTATAGGGGCTCATCGGCGGTTGGGCAGGATTCGTTCCATTGCTGGGTGCAAAGGACTGAGTTGTAGGGTTGAAAGTATGGGGATTGTAACCCCCGGGGACAGGGTGTTGGCCTCCAATCTCCCCTGATTTGCCCAGTAGAAGACCCAGGACCACATGAAGGTCTTCAGATCCTTGCATGCAGTTAGCATCCGCCTCGTCGCACACCCAACGGACCTTCTCAGCTAGAGAACCCTTTGCATCCGTAGTCGCTCCGGCGCGAAGCTGCTCCCCAGGCGACATCAGCTGTACGATGCGCAACATTTCGTCTGCGATGCAGTTCTCATTCTGAAACTGCATACGCACCTCGCGGCCGAGCGTATCGCCAGCCAGGAGCACGGTTTTATAAATCTTGCGCAAAGTCCCCAGTGCGCTTAACTTAGTCCCATACGAACTGTCGGCGTGCGTCTCCTCCGCGATAGTCGTAATGCACTCCTGCACTTCACTCTTCGCATCCCAGGAAGCATTGTACTGCTTGCTCCCGCTCCCACGGGTGTAATCGCTGGTATTGAGCACGTGCCACGCTGCCTTGCTATATTGGTCGAAATCCACGACGTGATTTCGGCGCAAATCCATAAGTTCCTGGTGATATGATATGATGGCATTTTGTACCGATGGGGAGGTCATGGCTAGGCTGTTGAGCATGTGTCGCAAGGCCTCGTTTGGGAGCTGCGAGATCATATGGCCGTAGTTCGGCTGTGGGCGTGACGAGATTTGTTGAACGTCGTCATCTAGTCTGATTCTCTTCGCAGGCTGAGACATGATGGAAAGATGATAGGTTAAATTGACTTCGACACTGGTTGGAAATTTCTTGCTCAGTTTCTCGGGACGCGTGTTTTGAATGCTCAAGACGCGACATGTATTGATCTCATACCGGGTACGCCGGGGTCGAGTTCTTGAACAATAGATTTCACTATCCAAACATGAAACTAGCCGTGTTGAGCAGCTCTCCCCATATATAGGCAAGTATATAGACATCGACTAAATCAGTCAATTGAGCCTTTTTAGCATCTTTTAAATAGCAATAAACAATTGATCGCTATGTACGTTATTACAATAGAGTTAAAAACAAAAGATGTTTTATTTCTTGTAATTGTGTAATAGGGCGCTGTTTATTTGGAAGCTTCATGGCAAGTATATGTAAATCGACTTCTAACTTTGACCCAGGATTGATAAGATATCTAACCTTGACAAATCTAACCAATGATAGAGCGGATTGGAGCGTTTTGTATGGATTACTGCTGAATAAAGCTAGTTTGCTGCTGCTTGGATAGTGTGATCCCCTGTTCAGGACAGGGGGGGGGCAGGGGTGAGCCAAAACACCACACATAGGCCATCGGCTTCCCAAACTCTACTATTTCAAAGTCAAATAAAATAATCAAATGAAATCGGAAAAAGAGGAGGAAAATTATTAATTATAATTTAGAAGATACGTATTTCTATTATTGACTTTATTTAATTGTTTTTGTTTGACTTTGAAATAGTAGAGTTGTGAGGCCAATGACCTGTGTGCGGTGTTTTGGCTCACCCCCCCTGTTCATGAGCCAAATCTACGGTACGCTAGTCACAGTAGCGTCTTTTTACACGTGGTCGATGCACTAGCTGGTCAGTGCTAAATGCTCGAACAGGTGATCGGGAATATAACATTGTCAATGAAATTAATGTTAGGTCTTATAATATGTAAGACTACGAAATGGGGACAGAAACGTCCTGTCATTATTCTACGCAGGAAAATTCATAAAGCTGGTCGACAACAAGGTTGCCGGTCAAGTTTCTATCACGAACTATGACCATGGTTAACTGTACGAGTAGCTAACAAATTCTTAAAATAACGGCTAGTAATAGTGGACACAGTTGGCCGTCCTTTCTGCATTGAAACCTGATTGTATAGTTGTAATTAACTGTATCGTGTGGCAGTAATTTCCATGTCGACCACCTCGGGAAACTCAATTTCCAGCATTGTAAATTTTCAAAGCTTTCCTAAGGCTTCCTGGAACCCCCCTCACTCGCGCAGGTATCTGCCTGGCTGCTTATTTTTAGTCATTACGCTTGGGGTAATAATCCATACTCTGAGCTAGAATTATGTCATACCCGAAAGGCGGTATATGATAGCGGACGGCGTTTCGTCGCTGGTCTTATCAACCCCTTTTCGGCATAAATAAACAGCCAGAAGGGCCGATTTCTGTTCAGACCCGGAGCACATATGCTATCTATTGGACTTATTGAACCTCTAGCGACGGATATATGAAACAGAAGTTCTCAGTGTACAGAGTGCACTACGGCCCGTCTTGGTCAGATAAAATGTGTTTGCTCTTACATGTATAACGTCACGTATGCAGAGATTTTGCACAATTTCTTTGTCTGGCTTACAAAGCCGTTTTTAATATAACTTACGGACTCTGGAGAAAGATGACCGTTGATTCTGCCGTAATGAGAATCCGGATGCATGGAACTTTCTTGGAATCAGCTACCTGGAACGGCGGGTGTGGAACAACCTGGCCACTAATACTCTCGATGGGTCTATCTCTACCCTTTCGGGGAGAACTGCCGCGTACCGTACCGCGATCTTGCAAACTGAGGAATTTTTCGACTACTTCCTCTCGGATAACTGGGGAGGGAAAAAGCTTAATTCGGATGACGACAAGTGTCTTACGCGGTATGTGTATAGTCGCGGATGGAATATTGCTATCCAACCAGACCCCCGAGCTACTATCGAGACAACTGTAGAACCTGATCGGAAGTACATTCAACAGTGTTTGAGGTGGGCTCGGGCTCATTGGCGTGGCAACTTCACTGTCATGAACAAAGAGACTTATTGGTACTCACGGCGCTATCTTTGGGGCCTTTACTACATTTACATCGGACAATTCCAAACCCCAGCTCTTCTTATAGATGGGTTGTTGTTCTGGTTGCTCTCATCTGCTCTGACAAATGCTTCATCTGGCACCACCAATCGCGCATACGCCAGTTTCGGGGCTTGGGTTTTCTTCACCAAGCTAATTAAGCTAATTCCACACCTTTGGAAGTACCCCTTGGACATAAAGTTCATTCCGCTATCGATCTTGTTCAGCTATGTACATGGCTTTTTGAACCTGTATTCAGTCTGTACTTTATATACGACTCAGTGGGGCTCGCAGAACCTGAACGAACTGGAAAACGCGCGCACAAACCTGAGGAAAGCGCCAGACCCTCTCAGTGGTGGATTGGTTGATGAGAAGGACGACACGATCGCTTGCATCCTTAATCAGATTTCCAGCAGAGTGTTGTCTAGCTTTAAGTTCCCAACTATGTGACTCAAGGCGAGGTAACCTCATCTTTAGATGTAGCAGCTTAAGCCGGTTTCTAGTGTCTCTCGTTGGTATGTATGGAAACGGCGATGCTTTTTGGAGTTTGTATTTCTACATAATATCGAAATATACAAATAGTTTTCCGATGGGAAGAATATCCTATGTCGGAATTATTGAATCCCCCAGCCTTTCGTGTCTGCTGTGTAAGTGTGCATTAGATTTGATCTATCCGAGGTGAGATGTGTGACTCAAACAATAAACTATCATGCAGATGCCTCCTATAATGTTTATAAATCGTAATCGTATATGTGGTGTAGCCCGATGATTTTTTATTAAGCTAACAGTTTCTTGTGTTTTTTGCGAGTGTCTATGTGAGAACGTATGAACACCTCATTCTAACACTGGGAAGATGATAATCGTAGTCTTTCGAAGCTATATTGAACTTAGCTTCCAAAATTACATCATGTCAATGTCAACATAACAGGGCGTCTGCAAAATAACACGGTCTTCATGTCCCTTGATCTGTCAGACTCGAAGAGTGTTCGCAATTTCGCGAAGGACTGGTCTGATAGTAACTATCCGTCAATTCAAGCTCTCCTCAATGCTGCACTACAATTCCCGGGCGAAATAATTTACACTCCTGAAGGTGTCGAAGCTACCTTTGTCATCGAGCAAGGATAGTTACGATGAGAAAAAGATCGAGGATTTGTAGCAATAGACCATTAAATATTTTGCAAAGGACGAGGCAGAAGCAGCGCGATTTGAGAGTTTTACATAGAGGGGGGAAAGGGTGGGAGGGAGAAGACTCGATTCCTAGACTCGGCGAAGAACATGTCGAGATGCTTGAGGCATATTTGCGGATATAAAAATAACAGATACAACGGCAGGGCCAATATCTACGCTATTAGATAGAGGGAGTAGTAGTTAATTTAGTTAAAAATATAACTGTTACCGCGTTCTTAAAGCCCGATAAGTACAGCCAACAAGGAGTATCTACTAATGTTTTACCATGGGCATTTCTTCTTACTCCGATTCGTTTGCATGATACATAGGTCGATGTGTGTTAAAGGCTATATATTCAATCCTTCTTACGATCACTCAGCGAACATAACTCCCTATATACTAGGCATGAACAATTATCTCAACAGTTTTAGGCATTCATAATAAGGTAGTTCTAGCGTATAGGCTTATATGTGCAGGCTGGCTTTAGCATTCCACTTCATCACCCCCCCTTAAGTAGTTGCGCAAAGAACTACCGATCTCTAAATTCGCTTGATAAACTCCCTATTGCTGCAATGTCAGCAAGCCGGGTCGGTACGGCGTCTGGCCGTAATCTCCACCCCATTTGGGGTCTCTTCCTTGGTAGAGAAGTTGCAGATTGCAGGGATCGACGGTCATTGTCTGGTCAGGATTGACGCGGATTAGATCGCCATGGCTGATATCGTTGGTCCATGTGGCGCCGCTATTCGCCTTGCCGGCGAATGGTGCGCTTTCGGATGTGGCCTGCGGCGTCCACGCTCCGCCCAGGCTGGTGGCCGTGAAGGAACGGAAATATCGCCCGTTCGCCCCAATTGATTCCACAAGCATCAAATACTTGTTTTGGCCTGCAACAGTGTAGACTTGAACCGCCTCAAACAGATTGTTCCTCTGGTCGCTGAGAACCACAGTTGAAGCAGTGCCGAAGTTGCCTGGGAAATTCCCGATCGGCATGCTGGCTCGGTAGATCTTGCCGTTGTCTCCTGCAAAGAAAAGATACATGTTCTGGCCATCTCCAATGACGGCCTGGTCAATGGCGCCGCCATCACCGCCTGTATTGCCGCTAAAAAGGACCTGTCCCCCAGACCATCCATTCGGGTTGGAAGGGTCGTTCGATGTCTTGTAAGAAAACGTGCCGGGACCCCATTGATAGGCGAGCACCCAGATGTTTTTGGGGGCGAAATAAAATAGTGTAGGCGCGACGGTAGACTCGGTCATGGCATTCTGGCTTGCTGAGCCCATTTGAGACCAGTCCGAGAAGAGGCCGAAGCCCGCTGAACCCCATTTTGATCCAGTATCGTGGGTCGTCCCATATACTAAATGTTTGTCGTTGAAGGGGACGTGGGTGAAATCCTTGAGGGAGACCCAGCCCGATTTTGGCTGAGCGAGCGCGCCTGTCGATGTCCACCTGTAAGTCGAGGGGAGAGGACACTGGGCCGCAGCGGTCCCTGCCAAAGTGAGAAGCGCTATGTCAAACAACATCGAGTTTATCTGTCGTGTGAAGATTTGCTTTGGTGTATGTAGCTCTCCAACTGCGGGTAAGTGCTGGAGAGGAGAAAATTTGAAGGGAAATAGCCCAATTTATCATCACCGAGTTTCTATGTCTCAAGGTTGTAGTCTCTTCTAGATAATGAGCGAAGTTGAAATTGTTGGCCTCCATCGGAGCTTAGTTTTCCGTGCTATGAATATGGAATATGAAAATTAACGCTAAAGCGTTCGAATCCATCACCGGTTGACGTAGTATTGCGCCGACCAGCGGCTCCGGGTCGCGAACAACTACCCCGAGAATAGCCCATGTACTCGGAATCGGGGCCTCCGTATGCACCCACCTCATACGCGCACTTTCGGACTACTCAGCATCTTGACACTAAATCATCAATGCAGCAATTCAGGGAGTGTGGGGTTTGGACAGCATAGCGGCCAAAACATCATATGACGACAACTAAAGTACAGTACTTGTTTAGCTTCGAATTAAAATGATCTATACTACATGTAGTCTTAAAAGCTAGATGCGGAAGGGATGATTGCATTTGGCTTGAGCAACGATACTGCTAACCAAAATGAGCAAATATAGGGACTTAGCTGCTTCAGAATTCCCAAACTTAAAGCGAGGAAAGCTGATTGGTGCGGCTGTGGCTGTCTTTAGCCGTCCGTTCTCTCTATCTGCAAAATAGGAGGCAGAATAGTGGTGATCGCAGAGATACCCAGGATTATTCATTTCACCAATAATAATTGATTAATGATCTTTCGCTACCTATGGAAATCTTTCGATGCCGAACTAGACCATGTAAGGAAATGTGTTCGAGTGATTATTGGCCTGAATAAATTGCATGCCACTTTACGTGCTCATTTGCGCATCTGCAGAGATATATGATGAAGGCCTAGAACTCCTATTAGAATTAAACAATTCTAATTGATTAATGATTGATTGAGTTTATTGTATATAAAGTTATATTTTTATATTTATATGTACTATATTAAATAGGTATAGGTAAAGAATCTATTTAATAGGGCTATTATTTCTACTTTTTAAATCTAATATATTTTTTTAGAAAGGCTTATATAAATAAAGCTTTTTTATAAAATAAAATCGGATTTAAATAATTTAGATTAATTTAATTAAATTAAACCTTTTTAATTAATTTAATTAAATTAAGCTATTTGTTTTTAAACTACGTTTTTTTTTATAATAAGTTAAAATAGGCCAAAATAGTATTTATTTTAATTAAAAACAATTAAAATAGTATAAGTAACTTTATACTAAAGGGTATAGCAATATATATTTAGTATATATATATAATAAAAAAGTAAAATAAAAAGGTTAAAAAGAAATAAATAGGGGTTATTATAAATATACGGAACAGAAATCGAAGGAGTTATCGCGTTCTTTTTATTAAAAATTCTGCCTTTAAATATACTTATTCCGATATAATCAAATCATTCCTTATATAATTACGTAGTTCTTTAGTAGACTGGATAAATATTGTTACGAATACCTTTAGTCAATAGGTCACTATAGAGTTAGTTGCCCGGCCTGTTTTAATAGGAATTCTAGAAGGCAATGTGCTCTCTAGCGTCAACGACGCTGGATTTTCATTTAGAATTACTAATGCCAGCTCGTGATCTCTAGTACAGGTTGATGAGGACTTCTACACGTGATGAGAAAACTAACGCCTGCTTCGAAAGCATAGTAGACCGAACTGATAGATACTCTTCTTGACGTGTGTGTCAAGGAGACCTTAAAGGCCGTAACCCCTATTCTCTCAAGCGGGAGACCTAATTATAGGCTCTATGTAAAAATAACTTCGGATCTAGTTGTCAATCTACAGACTCGGGTTCGTTCTCTTATTAGCAGTCTCAGAGTACCATATGAGATCGTGTGAATATGGGTAAGCTGAAAGCCGAAGCCTTGCAAAGACTCTCACAGAGTCTTGTACTCGTATGACTATGTTGGCCCGCGTACCGAATAGCCAGGACTTACATCCGATACATCCGCGTCCTAGACCTGTATAGTATGTATATAATAGTATAGATGCAAGACTTTAGCTCTCACGTCACCCGTGTGCTGCCTGATTTTCCGAAACAACTATACGAAAGCGAGAAAGGCAATGTGGAACTAAGGTTAGTAGCTAGGGGTGAGACTATTCGCATCATACAAACTATAGACCTCCCATTTAGTAGACCAGAGGGATAGGTCCCGTAACTCTAATTATAGAAGATCATTGCAATCCGAATATTTTTCCAGGCCCGTTGCAGTCAAACCCTTGTTACATGTGTACGCGATCTGTAGGTCCAGGTCTCAGGCACGTTTGATATCCCTTTTTACTAGGCCATTATTATCTTAGCATCAGCAGATGTTGCTACAGAGCCGGGAATACATTTCGTGTAGGACTGGTTTCTGAGAAAACCCTTGTCGAAGAGAAGTGTCGATTGTTGCTTAGTAGTACTCTACCTACTAACACCAATAGAACAATGGGTTCGACAAGTAAATATACCCTAAGAACTGTTGTTGGCGTATGTAATACGACTACTCCATCTAGGCTGATCAGGTGATACCGAGAGATTTTCACAGTTGATTTACACTATTGAGGACTTCAATTATAAGATCCAAGAACAGCTCTACTCTCGAGCGATGATTAACTACACAACTTCGTAACATCTATCACAAACTATTAAGTCCCTCACAAAAGTAGCGTTAGGGATTGTATACATCAAACATGCGCCAGACACCCATAGTGACTCTTAGTGATCAAAACATGGTAATTCGCCCGTAAATATAGATGCCGGCTGAATCGAAATATTGTTAGCGTTAAAATGTTTCTCAATATTCTTTAAATATTCTACACCGGGAGTCAAAGAACATGGTAAACGAGACACTCTGGCGCCAACGACCCCCAATTTTCTCTTGTACCATGTATTCGCTAGACCCGGAGAAGTAGAATCTTGAGTTATTTCTTATTTTTTTCTCCCTAGGTTATATTGTCCTAATTTCGTTGGTTTTTACAACAGGCAAGCCTGAAGCTATTATAGATAATGACAAATAGTTCTCACCTGCTGCTGATGGCCCGGAGTTTTATTATTAGATCGTGACGCGTGCGTGCAGGGATATATAAGGTCTACAGGGCCACCATTCTAAGAAGCTAAAGAAGAACCCGGACATCTGGGAAGCGACGGTAATCTTGTGGGGGCCGGAACCGGCTCCGTGGCTAGGTCAGTCCGGCCTAACCTGCATAAGAGAGGACCTCCAGCCACCCAACACAATGTCCTAAAATCACCGAGCCGGCTAATTGAAACCCGTTCCCGAGATTAGGTGCCCCGGGCTGGACAAAATTCTGCCTTGTTGGCGCCATCCCACAACTAACATGCATATGGTGAGCTGTTGCAAGTGGGTAGCGTATCTTGGCTGCCACACATTTCCTAATGTCACTATTAATCTTACGCGAGCCAGGTCATCTACCAATCTGTTTTGTTGCTAATCGTACCAGTTACCCATCCTATCAAGAGAACCAAAGTTGATCTAAACATGGTTCCAACGCCACGGTTTGATGGTGGCATCACCCTCCGATCGGACATTCTTCAGGGACCCTTACTCGGTGTGACGATAAGAACAGGGGTCTACTTCGAACTGTGTTTAGAATGAAGTCGAGAATCTACCTAACTAACCACCTGCTTGAAAAAGCGGCTGCTAGTAGGTATACCCCCTCTCCGGTGTCTTCTTTCAGAAGGCACGTGCATAACTGGTTCCAAAGGCGTATAACAGCGCCTTATTACCTATCTCAAATATGTTTGGGCTTTTATAATCTATAGTCAACATGATATAGGGTTTCCGAGTTTATAAAAGTCGTCGGGGGGACCTTCGTCTGCAAAGTAATTATTACTGCAAACTTTATGCTTTATACCCAGCTCAATACTTTCCCTTAAAAAGATGCCTAACTCTGGAAACTTAGCCGTCGACAGCGTGCCGACGGCAGATACTACAGAAAACCAAACAACGCGAGGGAAAAGTAGAAGCGGTTATAATTAAGGCAGACTGATAGGCTACTTCACCAACAGGCCTTCCCACTTTCAGGGTCCATGTTCGAGGTATTATTCTGAATTCTACGGTCGTATTTACTCAACTTGCTCTCGAACTAACTTCCATTGTTGTCTTCTCCAGCTTTCGTCAATACTTCAATACCACCGACGGCACCGCTTCGCTATGATATACGTCTCAGGCAACCTGCAACATTTTATTCAAGTTCATAATTCACACTAGCCAGAGACAGAAATACCATTAGAAACTCGGGAAATATTGGGCTCTATTGCTAGTTGGCCATGTAGGTGGTTTGTGTACTTGATGCTCGAATACTTGCTCAAGAACGGGCAACAAGGAATATTTGTACATGGCCAGGAATAGATGGGCTAGAGGGATTTCAAGGCAGTGGAAATCACCTCAAAGCATAAAAATTTAGACCACGAGACGCATCGTCTACTTATAATAGCTAATGAGTCGACGAAGAACATTATATCCCTCCCAACTCATGCCACATATTAGCCCTTCCTGATCCCCTTTTGCATAGAAGTCCGAGCGACCAAGCTATGTCCATCAAAGTCCATGCAGTCATAGTAGGTTTGATACACACAGACTTATCTTCCTTACGTTGAGCTAGGCGGGACCTCGTCGTCGTGGAGGCAAGCCCAAGGGGTAACCGGCGTGGTATCCTCATCGTCCTATTCACGGAGGATAAAGAATATACGGTTAGCAGAACCATCCTCAAATCAACTTGAAAACAGGAGAGCCAAAGTAGTTGAGGTAACTTGAACTTACCTGGTCATCAGGTCCCTTCCACATAACAGGGAGGCACCGGAGTCCCAGGCGTTGATTCGAGCCGGCGCAAGTGACCTCGTTGATGGTTTCGGCAACGCATTGATGATTGGCGTCAGTATTCCAGCTCTTGTGGAAGTCGAAGCGGAGGTTGATGCCCGACATGGTCACGACCTTGCCCTGCCAGTTATCATATGCGTACGTCTCGAGTTCGGGAAGCATCGGAGCCACGCCCGTGTTGCAGTTGTAGAAGTCGGGCTCGTCGACGTTGCACTTGAACATGACTCGGCGCTTGAAGTTCTCGCACCAAGCATCGATGTCCTGGCCGTTGCCTGTCATCATGCTGTGTCCATTCTGTCAGCCTATTTCTCGTTTCTTCGAACTGCGTGCATAGCGATTGATGTGTAATTCATGCATGATGGAGGTGCTTACATGTGATATCGCAGCCGAGATCTGTAGCCCGAGAGACCTGCCATGCAGTACTCGGTGCATGTGGTTGTGACTACGGGGTTGAACTGGCGCACCCAGATACACTCCTCTCTGTTATACTGCCAAGAAATGCCGTAGATCGGGAGGGCACGGGACACAATGGTGGCATTGTTAGGATCGTCGATGAGGTTCGTATCCTTCACAACAAGATCCTTGTCGGTGGTAGGAAGACTAACCACGTGCCCAAGCAGAGATAAGAAGAAGAGAATCAGAGCTAACATCTTTATGAATGGTGGAGGCGACTTTTTCTCGACAGCTGTGTAGTATATGGTACGAAAAGATGAAGTTGGTGAAGACAGTTGTCGAGAGATGCAAATGTATGAAGGAAAAGAGGGAAAAGCTAAATAAATAGATGTGTGCTCCTTTGATATACTTGAACGGTTGAGAGGGAAACGGTGAATCAGTGAACGTAGTGAATAACCCATGGGTCTCTGACCCCCCAGAGTTCATTCTCTTGTTCAGACTATAACCGTTGGCTATTACGACGTTATTCCATTCCAGGCACTGAATGATACTAGCAGCTAACAGTCTCTCGTCCGTTTCGCACAGTCTACAATATTGATACTAAATATTGGCAATTCAATCATGTAATTAGTCTGATGCCATAGTATTTATTATGAGGCTCATTGACTTGAAAGAATTTAGTTTCATCTCCGAAAAGAAATGCTAGCCAGATTTCGATTTCAATGCCAGGTAGTAGGGCAAAGATGTACCAATATTCTTGAATGTGTACCTGAGTATGCCGCAGAGAATACACTGAAAACTAAATTGTAAAACCCATATAGGGGAATGACATAGAAGGACTTCGCAATGGACTTCAACAGCTAAATTTGATATACTTCTAGCCGACAAGACAATAGGGTAGACAAATATGCTGATATATGTACTAGTATGTCTTGTATTTTCTTGATTTTCCTATAGCATCGTCTACAATATCACTGTGAACCAAGGCTCTTTGCAAAGGTCAACATTGACATAGACCAAGATATGAGTGTGTGGGCAATTGCTCCAATGACTTGGCGGAATATAGGTACAAACCTGCGAATACTACCCAGGCATCTTACTACTTCCATGAAGTGCAACTGGAAATAAGGTGTGTTTCTAATTAAATGTAATAGTAGATGGTTGTTTCGCCTAGAATCACGAAGTAGTGCTTTGCCTCTGCAATCTAGGAGAGAGTATGACTTGTCTAGAGTATGCTGGATTAGCGAAAGGGGGTTTGTGCAGCGTGATAATTAATTCACCAATACCAAGTTCTGTGCAGTACGGCTCGGTAGTTCACAACCTCACAGCCTACAAACTAATCGTGGAAATTGATTCGATAAAGCAAGTTCAGCCAGATTTTAACAGCATTCCAACAACAAATCCAAAGTCACAAGAGAAATTCCAATGAGTGCATAGATAGATGCATCGTTGATCATGCCATGTCCCATATCATACCTTAATCTACACTGATCATCAGTGTGATAAATCTATTCACAATCATTCTAATTCAATCACATAGGCCCGAAACAGGACAGCTTAGAGCGCTTGCATGTCCTTTCACTTCTCACCCTGAGCGACTAGCTTGCCAACAACCAGGTACTTGCTGAGGAATCTCTCCTCCCAACCCTGCAAGCTCTCCATCTCCTCATCTCCGAGACCCTCCAGAGTATCAAGCGGGCCGTCGAGGTCCTTGGTCAACATGTCCTCGTCGAAGCTGTGGCACGCAAGACCACGGCTGGCGTCTCGACCAGCAAAGTTCTCGTACGGACCGCCCGGGCCGTAGAAGTTGCGGCCGCTGGTGACGTCAAAGACGCGACCTCGCACAGCCATGTACACGGGCATGCCGTTGGTGCCGTTGTAGGGTAGCAGGATGCGCGGGGTGAAGGTGAGGAAGACAACCGCAGGCGGCTCGCGAGGCAGTATCGCGGGTGGCGAGGGCTTGTAGAGGAGGTACGTCGTGTACAAGGTTATGGCGAGAAGAATAAGGTTCAGTGGTGTCACGGGCCCAGCGCTGTGTGTAGTGTGTTAGCCAGGTTGGTCGGCAATGGAATCTGGAAGAAGCGGGAGGGACAACGAACTAGAGATCGGCTGTCTCCTTGGCGGCCTCTTGCAGCACACGTCCCTGAACGTAGTCCATGTCGGGCGTCTGAATCGCGTGTTATTTTCTCGGATGTAGAAAGTTTCTCGTCCCTTGTCCAGAGATTGATGGTTCGGTGGAATTCGAGAACTTAGGAAATGTACCGACGGGTGTAAAGTCAGATCAATTCCGGGGTTTCCTATCTCAAAGTCGGAGGATGTGGGGTTGAGTCTCCGGTCGACCCGTAGTCTGTCTGGTGGTCCAAGCACCTAATTTAGGTGCATGAAGTACCTAAGTGATAAACCCCATTACGTCAGTGACGTTCAAGCTCGAGTGTGAAGTCTGTCTGGTAATTAAGCATCTTTCCCAATACCTAGTTATGGAAGTTTGAAGCCTAAAACAACTGAAAATAAATAAAATGAGGAAATTCAATATCTTAGGCTCACTAATACAGCCGTGGACCGTGTACATAGTTTACCAGAGACAACACCCAGACCCTCCAACAACAAGGTTCAAGTTGCGTGTAAAAGACTTGATTAGAGGGACTGCAGCGGCATTTAGTAGTGTAGATAAGCTTTGGTTAGCTACAATTAGGTGCCCACTATCCCCGCCTAGAGCCCAAAAAGTACCTTCACTTCAGATAGCGTTGGCTTGCTGGAAGATGCTGTCTCCGAATGCGATTCTATAAACAACACGCTCTTGCCTAAGAAATGTATAGAATAACCTAGAGAGACCAGTATGATAATTAATGCGGTTTAATTTTTTCAAGTTAGCATGATTGCTGAAGCGTTTGCGCCATCCGCGATATACCTACTACATCTACAGTAACCTTAAAATGACGGGCATGGCAAGCTTCACGCTAAGGTAGCTCCATCGACTTATCGGAGGTGGTAGCGGTACTTAATTTGTCTGCCTGCTCCGAAAAGTTGGTTCATGAGATCTGCGCCTGGCTTCTGCTTGTGATGCAGGGTCTGGGAGACTTGAACAATGGCCAGGGGTGGACTCTTAGAGTCAATTTGTGAAATATGAGTAGCTTCGTATTGTTCTCCTTCATACTCGCTCTCTACCCGTCCTCCTGATCCGATACCTTGGTGTTGTACAGCTCCGGACAACATTTGCGACAAAGCACACAACATTCACATGCCCGCGCGTAGTGTCGCTTCGTAAACCTATTAACGTCATCTATAACAGCCGTCTCCGTAAACAATACGACGAGCTGTATTCGAGAAATGCCCTAAATACACGACTCCCTAAGCTTAACATATAACCAACAGTATGCTGCTGAGGCGCCTCAACCGGGCCGCGCGACGGCTACCTTTGTCACTCCTCCTAATCACCGCCGCGCCTTTCGTCCTCGAAGTCCTAGTCCATATATGGGGGTACAAGGTCCCGCGACCGACCACCGAACTCGACGCTCCGTTCTTTACCTCTTGCCAGGAACCCGACGTCGAAGCCGAGCGCGAGAATGCCGTCTTTGTTATGTTAGCGCGGAATAAGGAGCGCCAAAGAGCGAAGAAGACGATCCGGTCAGTCGAGGCGCAGTTCAACCAATGGTTCAATTATCCCATCCTGTTCCTCAATGACGAACCCTGGGACCCCCGCTTTGTGACCGAGCTAAACGAGACCGCCGGCGGCAAGGGCATATTCGAGGTTATCCCAAAGGAACACTGGACCTATCCAGACTGGCTAGATCAAGATGCTGCTAAGAAAAGCATAAAGCAACAAGGCGAAGCCGGCGCACCGCATGCTGGGCAGGAAGGGTACCACCACATGTGTCGGTTCTACTCGGGGTGAGTCTGGGCCACCGAATCACAATTAAGATACCGGTGCGAACTGGCTAACCGATCACGTCATAAACGCTAGAAAGTTTTACCAACTTGACGCTCTCAAGAAGTACAAATGGTACTGGCGACTAGAACCAGATGTGGACTTCACCTGCGCCATCACATACGACCCCTTCGTTCAGATGGCCAAGCACAAAAAAGTGTACGGCTTCACAATTGCGCTGTGGGAGGTTGGCAAGTCATGCCCCGGCCTTTTCCGCGCTACGACCGACTGGAAAGAGTCGAGGGGTGTGGCCACGAGTAGTCTATGGAGCGCTATGATGGAGGCGTCTTGGATGCCGTTCCCGTTCCGACGTTTTCTTGGCTGGGTGCCTCATCGCGACGCCTATGGAGATGCCTGGAGTCTATGCCATTACTGGAGCAATTTTGAAATTGCTGACATGGACTTTTTCCGCTCCAAGGCGTACCAGGACTACTTTGACTATTTGGATAGGAAGGGTGGCTTTTACAATGAGCGAGTATGTGCCTATGCACGGATGAATCCTTCATCTGAGCCCTTGTTTGGCCCCCCTCCGAATCATCGTACTGCGATACTGACAAAAATCTCTTGATAGTGGGGTGACGCGGCTGTTCACTCGCTAGCCATTGCCATGCTAGCAGACCCTCAGCAGGTGCACCATTTCGAAGATTTCGGATACCGCCATGATAAATTCTATCAATGCCCAATAAACGCCCCAGACGGCCAACTACCCAGCTCACTATCGCTGGCGGAGAACAAGCCGTGGACGCCCGAGGCCGCAGGAGGTATCGGGTGCCGGTGCAAATGTACCGGTAAAAAAAGATACGCAACTACGGCACTTACTGTCTCGACAAGCTCAAGCAACCGAACACCCCTAAGAGGGGATGGTTCTCATGAAGAGAAAGTTTGCCGAGCGAGAAAATGGCGAACACCATGCAATTTACTGTTAAGAGCAGAACCCAGGCATATCCAGAACAGCAGTACCTCAAATACTCAGAGACAATAGGTTCCTATGCCTTTGTTGAGCTTCAGCGACGGAGCCTTCAAACTATGGAGTGTTTGACGCTAGATGCTGAAGAATTGCGCTAGTTGCCTGACGCCGCCGGCTAGTTTTCCTCTAGATACCCTCCTAGGGTCATCTGGGAAGCCTAGGCCCCTGACCGAGCCAAGGGTGTGGAAGCTGAGGGTGATCAAGGATTAATGAGACATAGAATTGGATGAGCAGAAGACCCTTAAGGCAGAGGACTAGAGGTGTAGTATTGATCCTATGCCGAAGCAATATCATGGCAACTTATATCATGACTCTTATTAGACTAGTTTAGGGTGGCGTATTAGATACCAAAGGCTGGATTCTGCTTGTATATACTTCTCTGAAATGAACCTGTTCAAATTCAAACCGATAGCCAGGGTGCAAAACGCACACTTTGGCTATATCTACATGGCTGGTTTATATTATTTCAACACAGTATTATATGATATGGCCTCAGCACTCTGTCACATCTATACAAACGCCCCAATAAATGCAATCAAGAACGCCTGTATCAATCACTTAACCCCTTCAGCGCTTGAAGCCTTTCTAAACCTGCCTCTTCATGATATGTGTACAAACCAACCACTACAAACGTCAGGGCCAGGACGAAACCAAGCCGAACCAAACAAAGACCATTCATCAAATTCTCTTAATACCAGGCGCCAGGCACGGACGTAGTGCTCTCTAGTCCTCGTCCTCGTACCTGCCGCCCTGATAATCGCCGAGCAGGATATCGTCGATGCCGAGGCCGACCGGGGGCATATTATTACGGATCCATTCGGTCTCGACGCGGAAGAAGATCCAGATCCACCGGCGCGCGACCTCGAGGAGCTCGACGATGAAAATCGAGCTCTCGAAATCGGCGACGCGGTCCAGGTGCGGAGACAGCTTCAGGCTCCACGTGCACCGCAGCACGAGATCAAGCGTAATGACGCCATAGTACAATCCGGGGGTCCCGAGGCGCAGGGTGCGCCGCAGGCCGAAGGCATGCTCAGGGTTGTTCCGCGCGCGCGCGCCGTCGAAGAGGGTCAGATCCCAGTCTTTCGCCACGTCCCAGTAGAAGCTATAGAGGCTGTTGACGGTGCAGGCGGCCGCCCAGAGGCGGTAGACGGCGGCCGAGTCGGGCGCCCAGTTGCGCTGCAACGCGCTGAACAGGATCACGGGGAACGCCGTCGAGTACTTGAGCGCGTTGGCGAGGTGCTGGCCGCCCCAGCCCGTCGACTCCTTGATCGGGCCGCGGCGCACGCGCCCGTACTCGATCAGACATTGGCGCAGCCGGATGAGGGAGGGGATTGCCAGGATCAGGGGCACGACGACGGTGCCGCCGCAGCTGCGGTCAGGACGCGCCGTTGCCGAGCCGTCTGTCCTGAGAAACATACACATAGCCACGTATAGGTCACCCAGCACCTTGGCGTAGCTCGTCAGGACATCAGCGAGCAGGATGTCGCCGAACTTGCCGTCCTTGGCCTCGGCGATGCCGCCCAGCGCGATGCGGCGCAGCATCGAGCGCAGGCGGGCGCGCCCGGCATGTGGCAGCCCTGTCGTGCGCGGGAGGGGGACGGCGAAGAGGGCGAGCAGCACGACGAGGTATGTGAGCGGCAGCCAATCCCATGCCAGCACGAGACCGGGGTCGCGACGGGTGAAGACCCAGAAGACGAGGAGGGAGAAGCCGAATATGGAGGAGACGACGCTGGCCAGACGGTACACGGAGCGATGGTGCGGCGGGTGGTGCGGCGACGGCCGGCCGGGATAGCGGATCAGTGCCGGCACGTCGATCTTGACAAGGTAAAGGCAGTGCAGGTTCGATCGCCCAGCCCCAGACCGCTGCGACGGGAGTCATGTTAGCGTTTACGTGTACGGACATGTGCATGGGCTGTGATGGGTTGACGCACCCAGGACCACGATAAAGGCCACGCGGTACGGCAGGGGGAAAGTTAAGCTGAAGGAGTCGAGCTCCGATTCGACTGCCGGATCACCATCCATGGTTTCGAGGCGTGGTTAAAATGCGCATCGAGCCGGTCGGCCGAACCTCGCCAATTCGAAGAGCTGGGGGGCACAACCAAACGGGGTGTGGTCTGATCTTGCGCGGGAAGTTGAAAGAGAGTTTTTGAAAGAATGTGAGGCCAGCAACGGGCACAGATTAGAGGTGGAAGTCAATTGATCTACAACGTAGGTAGGTAATCTACTGTACTGTACATAAATATTAATTGTGGAGAGGTCGACGTCACGCAGAATCCCTGCAGACTTCGGATCGCGCTAAAGATAAATGGGAAACTGTCCCTTGAACCCGGTCACTAAAAGGACAGGTTCGCGCTAGCTCAGTACTATTACGACTGTCGGCTCAGTGCCAGAACAAGAGCAACACCAAAGCCCCCCTCGCTAATATCTTCAATGTTCTGCTGTCAGGGTTATACACTGCGAAGTAAATGGAAACTAGAAAATATGAAGTGGCGTAGTTTAGCAGAGATGTGCATCCTAATTCGACTCGAGCGAGCTCAACAGTGTCAGGGACATATCTGAACCATGTAGCAGATGCTTTCTTGAGCGGACTGCCCCGACCAACCACTTACTGTCTGTATCGCCTTATCGCTTGACGTGTCCAGGTGGCAGTTCTTTGCAGTAGGCTACTCATCTAACTTGGCTTACAACGGCTATCCAAGCACAGCGCCTTCTATGGCTGATGTTAAAACGACGCTGTTGGAGAGGAACCGTTAGGCGAGTGGTATGGTTGATGATTAGGCCAGTGTGCTATGTGGCTGGTCTAGAGAGCGAAGTCCTGGTATCAACATTCTAGGACTTACAACAGATGGGGCTGTGCCAGCCTGTACAGCCTCACGTTTTTACCCCGCAGCCGTCTTGAAGCCGAGCTCTTGTGACAATTCATATAGCAGAGGCGGCAATAGGTAGCCTACCGTAGATTATCACAACAGGTCCGCAGTCCAATAACCCAGACTCCTTATAAAAAAAGTCACTTGAAGATGCCTTTCTGCCTACTCTGTTCAAGTCTTGATTTCAGCGCTATCTCTCGAACACCAGTCAGCGACGTGTTCGAAATAGCAGAAGCGAACATTAACGGACCTATTTTTGTCTATTGTATGCCGCAAGGTTTCAAAACCGAGACCAATTTCACGCCACACTATAATTCGCTAAGCCGCTTAAGTATTAATGCAAAATCGTGCGAACTATGTTACTTAATCCAAAGCAGCATAGATCTCTTTTTAAAAGGGCTCGAAAGCGAGCTTGAAATAGCTGACTATGAGCTGTGGTTAAGTGGCAGAGCTGACGCCGACGGCTTCCAAATACTCGGGCGAGAAAAGGGTCAGGATTCCCTTGAGCCCTACTACTACATCATGGGGGGTGTTGGATTTGCCCTTGATAACGGTGAATATAGCAAACCCTCGTATGACTTCTCGCGTAGAACTAGATGGCTAATGGCTGTTGTAGTAGAATCACATCTCAACAATATCGTCCAAAGACGACCAGTCCCACTTTCGCCATTGTCTTCTTCAGTTCTGGAGAGGATCAGAGGCTGGGTTGAAGAATGCACGGAGAAGCATGGACATACGCTACCACAAGTAAATTTTATGCCCACCAGGCTTTTGGAAATTGGTGATTTGGGACGTCAGGTTCGCCTGTATCTTCCAAGTACGAAGCACAGCAAGTACGCAGTTCTCAGCCACTGTTGGGGGTCCATGGCGCCAACGACCCTCACATCGCGTAGCCTTCATCGATTTGAAGCAGGAATACGAACAGACGAGCTCCCTCAGACATTTCAGGATGCTGTCTGGTTAACGCACCAACTCAAAATCCAGTTCCTCTGGATTGATAGTCTCTGTATTGTTCAGGATGATCCCGACGACTGGGCGCAAGAATCAGCGATGATGCACAATGTCTATAACAATGCGTTTTTTTTGTATAGCTGCTAGCCGAGCATCTAAGAGCTCAGAAGGTTTTCTCGGAAATCGGATCGAGAAATCTTACGTTCCGGTTCCTTTCCATTGTCAAGGAATAGCCAGTGAAATTTTAGCATTCGCTCTCCCTTTGACTCAGGTAGGGGATCCAAAACGGAAGGTTTGGATAGAGCACGAGCCTCTATCTCATCGTGGATGGGCATTGCAGGAACGCTACTTGTCTCGGAGGACACTGCACTTCGCAAGTGATCAAATTTTCTTCGAGTGTGAGAAATTCTGCCTAGCCGAGGACACCTTCAAGAACTACCAATACCCTAGCTTTTCGGAGATCATGTCGAGCGGTCGCCTTAGTGAGATGGATGATGAGAGTTACTTTAAAGAATGGTATAGGCTTGTCGAGAAGTATTCAATGCGGGCACTCACAATAAGAGACGACAAACTTCCGGCGTTGAGTGGCTTGGCAGCATACTTCTCTGGGGAACGCTCCGTCAAATATTCGGCTGTGGATCTATCTAACCAGTATCTAGCTGGTCTGTGGTCTGATGATATCATCAGTGGACTATGCTGGGTGTCTCATATTAGTGCACCACGTCTAGCGAAGTACCGCGCCCCATCATGGTCATGGGCGTCGGTAGATGGGCCCATAGGCTACGGCCCATACTACTCATTGAACGAACTTGCGGTTGTTGAAAATACTCATGTAGACCTTGAGTCCCCGGGCAGATGTTTTGGTAAAGTTCTGGGGGGCTGGATTTCAATGAAAGTGATCAAACTATGGCCCCGTGCAGACTCCGTCACTGATACTGGAAATCTAAGATTTTTCGAGGATGGCGTTAGCTTCGAAGTCGTATGTTTCTGGGACCTGGATTCGGCTGTGACTTCTGGGCGAAGAGAGTCGGTATTATCCATCATGGAAGAAACAGAGTTGTTAGTTATACCTCTGAGATGGGGCGAAAATCCAGACGATGGAGTTTGGCGGCCACAATTCTTGATTCTAAAGCCTGCTGACTGTACTAATCATTCTCAAACCGCAGCACCGATTTTCCAAAGAATTGGGTTTGGACAGACAATGATAGAACTGGAGGGCGACGAGGATATAAACGACTTGAAACTAAAGCGGCTTATTATAGACAAGTGGGTTGTAATGAAGCAGCAAGGCAATCTTGAAGATATTGTTATTATATAGCTAGGTAGGTTATGTAGGTAGTTTGAGCATAGGTACCTACACATTGTGGCCTTAGGACCAACCACTTTACGTGAGACTAGGAAGTCGCTCGCCCCTCTTACGACAAGAGCCCAAATAAATCCATGATAGAGAGCACATTTCTACTTAAGTCATGCATGATCGAATAGTCGGGATTTGCATATTACTTATCGGACTTGACCGCCAATCCAAGTAGCATGTTCGTCTACCTAGATCCAGAGTTACGTAGCAAGGGGCACTGGGTCTCGGGCTAAAAGCGGGATTATGTGGGTTTGCTTGCGCCGAGGTCCAGCGGCGGCACGTCCAAGTCCAATGCTTCTTGAGCTTCGAACAAGCTTCATACTGTACAAACATATCAAACCGGCCGATACAACTTCAATCATTACCTAGGTAACAGAAATTACAATTACACTCTCTTAAACGCAATAACTCTAATTTAAACAATTAAAGTTGTCACATACTCTGTTACCCACGAATACCCTGTTAGATCTATTGGCAGCCGACAATGCTAATGTGACAACGAAACGGAGCGATTAATAACTTGAATACACAACCATGTCACTATCATCACCATCCACGCCGACTCCCTCACCCGCATCTTCCCTCGCGAGCCCACCATACCCATACGCCTTCGCGCCCGACATAATCCGCGCCCACCAGAAAGATGCCTACTTCCAGGGCCTTCTCACAAACCAACTCACGGACCTACACCGGCGTCTCCTAGGCGCGCGATCCGCCCACGCATGGTCGACCGAGTCGCGCACGCTCGCCGACCTGTTATACCTAAGTCTCACGACTCTGATAGGGAACCGCACGCTAGGAGAAGAGTACTGCGGCCTAGTGCAGGTCGAAGCGCCTTCCCCGGCTTCGAAACAACACCCCAACCAAGGACGGCGCCTCCCCTCCATACAGCGGCGCGCGGCCTACATCGCGGGGAGCATCCTGCTACCATACGGGCTAGCAAAGCTGCTGCCAGCGATACGATCACGGATTCGGGCGCGTCTACAGCGGAATCTAGCGCGGGCCGAGGCGCACGCGCAATCGTCACCAGCATCCCCGGACGCGAAGCCCAGCGGAAAGAGTAAACCAGCGACGCAGAGATGGTCCTACAAACTACAGACATACCTACTAGCCCACCTCTCGACGCTCACGTCCCCGGCGCCCGTGCACGCGCTCAGCCTGGCGCTCTTCTACTTCAGCGGGTCGTACTACGAGCTGGCCAAGCGGGATCACGGGGCTGCGGTACATCTTTACGTCGCGGGCGCGGCGGGGGGTCCGGGTCCGGGCAGCGAGCCGTCCGCGGACCGCGCCGGGTACGAGCTTCTCGGCGTCCTGCTCGTGGTGCAGATGAGCGTGCAGGCGTATCTCCACGTGCTCTCGACGCTGGAGTCGTTCTCGCCATCATCATCATCGTCGGCGCGCGAGCGGAGCGCCAGAGGTACCGTCGACGTCTCGCTGGACGAGCACGCGTACAGCGCCAACAACGCGATCCTGCTCACGGAGATGGGCACGCCCGGCACGAGCGCGGGCCAGAGCCAGGCGACGCGGGTCAACGTCGCCGCCGTGACGCACACACCACCACCACCTCCACCACCCAAACAATCCGCGGCTGGAGGAGAAGGAGACGGCGACGGCGTGCGCTACGACCTCGCCGACGAAGGCGCCATGCGCTGGATCAAGGGCGCGCAGCAGCGCAAGTGCACCCTGTGTCTGGAGGAGCTCAAGGACCCGGCCGCGACGCAGTGCGGACACGTCTTCTGCTGGGCCTGTATCGGCGACTGGGTTCGCGAGAAGCCCGAGTGTCCGCTCTGTCGGCGCGAGGCCATGGTGCAGCATATTCTGCTTGCG
>NQIM01000421.1:0-36429 GCA_003426235.1 Xylaria polymorpha | reverse complement strand
GCGGTATGTAGGGCCGTAGCGGATATAGCGGATGTAGCGTAGGCTATGATAAAAAACAGTACAATATAAAACTACAATACAAAAACTACAATACAAGTTTCTATCAAATATACCTATAAAAATCTAGAAAAAAAAATCAGCAAAATTACTTACAATACTTGCAAAATAATTACAAGCAATAAAAAAAAAAATATTTGCTTTNNTTAAGCAAATAATTTAAAAATCGTTGCTTTATCTTCCTTGGTTAAATTACTTGCAAGTTAAGTTAAGTATTACTTAACTTGTGGTATACGCTGAGCGTCACGTCATGCCGATCACACGCTGCTTGGAGCGCTGTGCGGCCATGTGGCTGTAATGCTGGGGCGTTGACATCTGCCCCTCTCATAAGTAGTTGGAAAGCCATTTCGTATCGACCGCAGAGAATGGAAAGTTGCAATGGCGTGCGGCCGTTCCATCTGCTTGTGTGGATGTCGGTTCCCATGTCGATGATACGCCAGATAAGTTCTTCTGTGGCCTGGCCAGAATTTATAAGTGAGCCCCAAACCGGAATTGCTTCGAAGTGTGGGAAACGCTCTTTGGGGCCATTGACTGAGGCACCACGATCGAGAAGGGTGTTGAAAAGGTCCAGGGGCCAGTTTCCGTGGCCGCCGTGGAATGCCAAGAGCTCTAAAATCGTCGGTCCGCCCTGCTCTACATCTGTTTTGCAGTGAGCGCCATTATCTAGGAGGAATTCGACAATCTCAACCATTTCTTGATAGGGGCGACGACCCTTGAACACATCATGAAGCATAGTGGCTCCTGTTACAGGACATGGCCGACTGTGAATTTCCACTCCACGAGAATGGAGGAATCTCACAGCTTTGATACCAGAGTTGCGTCGAATTGCACGTTGTATCAAGTTGATGCCGCGCAACAGGGTATCGATTTGAACGCCTGTTTGGAGAATCAGGTCCACGAGCCGTTCGTCTAGGGGATCTCTATCGATAGCCATTAGGAGTGACATGGCGTCCAACTTCGGTACAATTCGCTGATGGGACAAATAATCGAAAACCTCATATGACCAATGAGGGTGGCGTCGAAGAAAATAGTCGTTAATCCGTTTAACGTCAGCCCCGGTATTGATGAGGACGCTCAGGGCATCAATCTGTGAATTTTTCGCCGCTTCGAGAACTGGGGAGAACTCGTCCACCAGCATCGGCGTATCGACGTTAACATCATACCTCACGAGAGATTCAATAGCGGCCGTATTACCCCTTGATGCTGCCAGAGATAATGCAATCTCAAGTATCATGCACCGATCCAGTCTCGCATCGTCGAGTCTTGAGTCGAGGTAGATTCGGAGCTGATCATCTCCGGCGTGCGTTGCAATGAGCAACCCGGACACAGTCACCCGCTCTTTGGCCGATCGACTGTGCGGGAGCATGGTCTCGTACAAAGCAAGGTGCCCTTGAACCCACAAGATATCTAGCAAGAATACGGGATCCTGCTTAAACGGCCCAAAAGAGGAGATCCTGTTCCCGTCCTCCCTTGTGTGCCAACGTGCATAGATCGGCCAGTCCCAACGTTTGTCTGACGAAATTCCGGGAAATAAGCGCTTGCCAAACCACGGCGAAATGTACCAGTCAACATCAAATCCTGCCATCAGAAGCAAGGAGGTAAGTTGTTTCGACTCGCATGAATTCCATGTTGGACGAAATCTTCGGCCCTCTTGCGGCACGTCCAGGATACCATCTCGATGCATTTCTCCTGTAAAATTGACAAAACTTGCCCCAGCTTCTACCAGTGATTTCATGGTGCGGGTGTCGAGTTGACATGCGACCCGAAATAGTATCTCATTAAGGAGACGCTGGGGCAACGACACAATGATATCTGCCGATAACAGTTGGGCCGAGAGGCTCTCCATCCTTGCAAAGCCTGCTAGCGCTATGTTGTTAACTAGAAGCGTGGCATGATTTTTAATCCACGAGACCCTGTGAGCTCTGATCGCAGCGTCGACCAAGACTTTGAATGCGTCCCAGTCTCGTAGATCTATCAAGATATTTATGAGGCCTTCCCAAGTGGCCTGTACGGCTGGAGAATCTAGAGAGAAGAAGGTTTTCAAGGCAAAGAAGTTCCGATCCATCTTGATTAGCGAAACGCCTGCTTTAAGATCGATTATTGATGCCAGGCTCATAGTGCTGAACCCTTGGAACCCGTTGGCTAGCAGTGTACACATGTGCATCACCCACCTCACGAGGTCCAAGGAAGTTGAAGCGAAAGGTATGACGGCCTCGTTGCTTTGTGGAGTGGATACCTGGTCTCCATTGCTAATTTCGGCGGCGATCTGGATTGGAGAATCCTGGGTAGGAAAGCCAACTACGGTCAAATGCTGTGAGTGGACAAGGTCCTTTTCAGGGGCTGAAATGCTCGCAGGGAGGGCTTATAAATACCATTTTTTGTGACCAGGCTCCAAATTTGGCTTGTTGGCACATGGATCCATAGCTGCGCGGAAGAACTGCAGTCATTAGATAGTCTGTGCCAAATGTTGAATGACGGCTGAGGATGATGGAAATCGACCAGCTCATGGCCCGGCGGAGCTTCACGAAGAGGCGGACCAGGGGCAAGCTGGCTTTGCGGTGGAGGGGTTGCCAAACGAAAGTATGCTGGGAGCTCTGGAGTTGGTTCTACATATATTGGTGAGCACGCTTGAACCGCGCAAGACGTAAGGCGACCAGCCAATAGAGCACAACTTACGTCTATTATATTCCACCCTTAGACGACTCGTCTTCCTGTTCTTCCTGAGGATCTCGTCTATTTGGTGATGAGGCTTCTTAATATTGCTGATGAAAACCTCTGTGTCTTTGCCCTTCCTTTTCCTTTTCTTGATATGAGATTCAACTTTGACCCAGTCCGCGATGTGTGCTTTCTTGACAAAGCCCCAGTCATGCACTATGTTCTCGTATTGTTTCTTGCTATTACCGAAACGGCCGATTAATTAGCTAATTGATAATTTTTGTAGGTGAGATTCGGAACTTTGCCCTAAATAGGATATGGAACTTTTGCTCACTCTCTGACAGGAAGTCGATAGTTTTTTTCAAACTGTTCTTTCACAGACTCTAACGTCTTGTTTTGTTGTAGGTAGAGGCGGCCAAACATTAACTTGCAGTCTTCAAGCGTGAGGTCTTGATAGGATTGCCGCCATGCGACAACAATATTCCCAGTTGCCATTCTGTAATAGGAAACCATGCACTGGTAGTTCAGTTGAGAAACTCAACCAGAACCTTATTGCATGGAGATCAGAGCCAGAAGGGGGGGTAAAGGGTGATATTTCTTTCATGGCACCCAGTTCCAGTGCCAGTGCCAGTGCAAGTGCAAGAGCAAGTGCAAGATAGGCCAGGTGAAATTGAGGTTCCAAATGGAGAAGCTTCCAGATTTGGAGGCTTACGAACGGGACAGGGCAGGACAGGGCGGCGCATGCGTGATTCATACTACCTAGGTAGGTACCTATAGGTACGGACTTTCCTGTGCATCGTGAATACATCAAGCTTGAGGGCTAAGCCAATCATTGCTGCTTAGATAGGTGGTGGTTGGTGGCGTTTCGACGTACATGTAGGTACCTACCTATTGTCGGTGTATATTATTTTATGTAGTATGTACGGAGTAGACCCAAAATTAACCTGCGGCCAAGTGGGTCATTTTGCCAATTTCCTACTGGACAATGCGTGGTATCCCAAATGCACAGAGGTTCAAGATACATTCTCTTACCACTCTTCTTTGATGAATGTTGACCGTAAACTGGATGTTACCGGTGACATTGGCCATGGTTTCGGTATCTACAGAGGATACGAGAGCCTTGTCTTCTCCAGCGAGCTTGCATTCTCTTGAAGTCATGGTCCTGGCCGTGTATAAGTACAGAGCAGGTTTCCTGATCATTCTCGCTATTATCTGTCTACAATTTGATCATCAACTCTCCCTTCTATATATACTCGGTTCCAGTCTTGACACACTCGACAACGTTACCTCTGATCAAACACAATATCTTCGTCCTCTGGCTCCCGAGCACGTTGTTGTCCAGTACACCCACTATGTTAGCTGAGTCTCGAACCTCTGCCCTTTTCGGACCTTTTCCTGTTCTCTATCTCATCTAACGAAAACAAAGCCCATCAAACCCAGTTACCATGCCCCATTCCAAGGCGTCTTCCGGGAAATCATCCAAAGGATCAAGGTCCCGAACCCAGGGTAGTGGACAGACCCAAGATCGCACCTCTTCGTTCCGAACTGGAAACCAGCAAGACGTTCTCCTTGGCATTGGATCCCAATTCTTGGGGTAAGTCCCTAAACCTCTCCTTATAGCGGATACACATACATCTAAGAACCACCTCTAACAAAATGGTTTCACGTGTAGTATCGATGTTGACCCTTCCAACTACCCCAAAGAGATTGCCGTCGATTCAGGCAATCAAGCGAAGGAGAACAAGTAGTTCCTATAAGATCATGGCTCAGTCAGCTATTGCTTGACAAACAGTGGTGCTTGATGCGGAAGGAAGGCATATGGTTTGACTAGGCAAGGTCTAAGGCGCAGAGGGTTATTCTTATTGATGTTGACAGGAAAGTAACGTGGGATACCGGTCGCATTGATGACTTTTAAGTGTTATATGAATCTCATTTTCTTTATTCTGTAGTGAACGCTGCGATAGTGATTCGAGTCAATGGCCTGGTCTCCATTTCGTGGAGTAATGGTGGTGGGGCGAATATATTATAGGGGACTCTATTTTCAGATTCTAGAACTTCCCGTCCTGGGAGCTTCCATACCAGCACTTCAACATTTGTATGAAAGATCGGTAATATACGTCAATTTCCTTACTTGCGAGATTACTTCTTCATGGTGTGGTCCACTCTCATCATACCTGATACCTATAGGTTTACAGTTAGTTGTGACAAGGTCTTGTGCTCAAGTGCTTGGAACTGTGTTCATCTTCAACTAATAATTATTTTAGGGTCTAAAGGGTCTTTGGCCTTCCTAATTCATTCATCGATGTAACATGACCCTTTGCCTTTTTGTATAGGCAGCCTTGGGGGCCGTGCCTTTAGCCTACTCCTCCGGCTGCCTCCGATCGAGGACCTTTGCAAGTCTCGTGATCTTCGCTGACCAATAGTCATTGCTCTTGAAATTTATTCCTTGCCGGAAGGCTGGTAGGCGTTGGCACCTAGCCTTAGGTAAAATGAGTTGTGATAGTCTCAAATTGTGCAGATGCTGCCAATATTTCCTTCGAGTAATTTATCTATATTTTGCGGAATAAGAATGTTCTGGTCAAGTCGTAGGGTTTCGAGTCGCGGCTTATGGCTACTGTGAGTGTTATATTGCTCCGCAACCTAGTTAGCTAAACAACTCTAAATAGCGTTCTCTTGGCATTTAATCAGGAATGGATTCTGACAAGAGGCAAGCACACATATTACCTGTAGCATTTCCATCCGATTGTTAGGCAACGGACCCAGCCCGACATTAATACAGGACAAATTGATTCCAACTTTGCGGTCGCTCATCACAGGGAAGACCGTCCTCTCTTGTGCAATGGTCGATTACTTGAGGCGCATCAAAGGCGCTAAAACAGCTGGTCTCACTTATCCACTATGCTGGCCCGGTGTATTTCGTTCTTGACGGCGCGGACGAGATTAGTGGAAGAGAGCGTGGAAGACTTGTAAAGGACCTTCTCCGACTGACTGAAAGAAACGAAAATGTGAGAATTATCTTCAGTACCCTGCCTGAAGCAGATCTTATGCGGCTCCTGCATAATACTTCAGTCGCGATCAATGTACACGATCGAAGCGAAGGTAACATCAAGAACTATGTTGATCAACGAACCAAGTACATCTTTCGTATTCGCGGGGTTTATCCAAAGGCACAAGTTGTGATTATGCAACTGCTAGAGCCATTGGTAAGTCGCGCGAAGGGGATGTTTCTCTATGCTCGACTCATTATGGACATGGTCGCCACTTTACACGACTTGTCTGAAATACAGAGGGAATTGGCAGTTCTTCCGGAGAGCTTGGATGCTGTGTAAGAGCGCCATACTTCAACCCATCAAGATGAACTATGACTGACTAACTGCCATATAGTTACCATCGTATCATTGTACGCCTTAGCGAACACAAGGACAAGCGGAGGGCTAAACAAGCTCGAACACTTCTAGGATGGATCGCTTGTACTTCGGCCCCAATTACTATTGGTGAGGCTCATCACGCATTGCTTGTGAGGCCTGACGACCGGAACCAAGTCTTCAACATAGTAGCAAAGCTCGACGTCGTCGAGATTCTTGGACCAATAGTCGAGATTGTGGACACTTATATACGCTTTGTTCAATTCACAGCGAAAGAGAAAGTAGCGAGTCCTTGTATTTTGGCCCAATGCTAACCAGCTTGCAGATATATCTCCAGCCCCCATCTAGGAGCGCAGCTGATTGACATCACCCAAGCTATTATGGATTTGGCTGTACAATGTATTGGTTACCTATGCCAGCATCAGTATGATTCTAATTTAACCGAAGATGAGATTCGTCAAAACGTCTGTACGGGCCAGTACGTCTTTCATGCTTTTTCAACACGCATGTGGTTCGAGCTAGTTTACCAATATTTGCGGACGATCAAGACAGGAGACTCGTCAAATGAGCTGGTTAATTTTATCCAAATGCGATCGAAGACAGGAAGACGGAAGACATTTACGTCACCGTTGAGGATGATCGTAGCAACGAGAGTGATGTGGAGAGTGAGAGTGAGCCTTCTTTTGATATAATTACTGACTATCAAGCAGCCTCAGGCGTACCAACTTCACTGCGAAGTTTCCCTATTTCGTAGGTGGTCTTTTATTTTCACAGGGAAGACAAAGCACGGTACGATAAAAATCTCCAGGCACATGGTAGTCAAAACTAACCACCGAGGATGTGCTCCCAGATTCCAAAAAGAATAATTAATGCCGACCCTACCTCGATTTCAGATACCTCTCGACGCATCCAGCTAGCCTTCGACGATGTTCTCTGCGAATCATTCACCGAACTGACCGAATTTGGTGGACCTTGTCATGAACACTGTGCTGATATTCGTGCATATTAGCGACTCGTACAGGTCATACTTTTCAACATCAAACTTACTGGACGTGGCTGCAATGATGAGCGTTCCCTGGTGTCTCACGCCCCGATCTTGATTATTTGTTCTAGAATCAAAGTCCAATGAGGTGCAAATCAGCGACGACATGCTCAGGGTTTTCCCAAGGCACACATCCTAAATACATCTGGTTAGTGTTCTAAGTGAATACAGAATTGAGTATGACTTACGTCAGCAAGTATTCTGCTCAAAGCTGGGATAGGCTTGGGTTCGATTGATCTCGTGACTGTATGACGATAACTACCCGTCGATGTGAGGAATCTAATTATGCTAGTAGATTGACCTTTGATGTTACTTATTATACCGATTTGCTGTTCTGGGAAATCTCTTTTCTCCAAAGCGATGGGAATGCCGGCTCTTCAACAAACCCGCTTTCTTTTTCTAGCATCATCGCTAACGCCAAAACTTGATGCCTATCACAAAATATTAACTATTATAGAGTTGAAATTTAAGTATGCACCATATCTCATAAGTGGTGAGCGAAGCCGTGGACTTGGAGTCGCGTTTATAGCTTTTACCGATTCACCGTCAGCTTTCGCCGTTTCGAGAATTTGTATAAAGCAGCCCTTCCGTGTTTCATTTAGCAACTTGTTCTCTGTATTATCAGTTATATCGTCTAGGTGTAATTGCTCAAGAATCGGCATTTCTGTGCCAGGTCTAACAAGGTAATGCGGGTTGTCATACCGCACCTCAGGTATCATTTCGGCGGCAGATGGATGTTGCAGAAAGATACCAGCGTCCGAGAGAAGGCGACCCGCAGTCTCCTTATCGTGCTGCATGCCATGCAATACAATGCGAATAATATATTCACGGGCCGCTTATTTGGTGTTATGCTTCCTCATCTGACCTTTCATTTGTTTTTCTCCTGTGTCCTTGATCTCCGAGATGAAGAGCGGAGTATCGAGTCTGAGAGGAAGCCGAGAAAGCGCACTAGCAAGCTTAGAGTTATTGAGACTACCGAGATATGTACTAGAATCTTCATCAGAGAGTAGAAAAGTGCTACCTAGTGGTTGTAGTCTGACGGGCATAGAACGAACGCCAACATCCCCCCCAAAAGACGAAGTTGATATTGCTATTATCTTTGATTTATGAGAAGGGTTTCGGCGTTTTGGGCATTGTGTTACTTACAACCCCAAAACAAGTATCGTAATTGATGCAGATCTCGATGGATTTTTCCGCGACTGTCGCAGTAAGACTTATCGCCGTTGCCTCGTTAGCTTGAGATCTAATGGGGACCGAATAGCCATGCTGCGAAGCATTAGTTCCATAGAGAACACCAGTATTGCCAGCTATGTGCTGATCGGAGTCATGCTTTAGTAAGTCATCCACGCTACCGAAGCCCATAAACGGCAATGTTTCCTTAAACAGTCCAGTTTGGACCTGATCCTCGGGGAAGTAGTTACTTCCCGGAGAGATATTATCCTGGTCCGGAGGCGGGTAGAGCGTACTTGGCAACACTTGATCTCTATATGCTAATAAATTGAGTGACGTATTCGGATCTCCGTTATAAAAACCATCATTGACTTTATTACCAGAAATGTCCTGAGTCTCGGTTTCATAAAGTTGTTGTGAAATTTGATGGAACTCATTGGTGGCTTGAGGTAATTCACGGTCCAAATTTTTGCCTGGTGAAGCTTCCTCATAAGACAGCAGTCGGGCCTTCTTACCTTCACTGTCCTGGGTAACAGGTGAAGGGGATGGTCGCTTACTGCTAGTAGCTGGCGACGTATTACAGAGCAAACTGTTGGTGTCCGTAGCTAACTATGTGAACTGGCGCTAGAGAAGACCAGGATAGACAGATGGGATAAACTCACCTGTGTGCATGCTAAAGCATTCATACCATAGATCATATAGAGGCGATCAGAGGTAGCAAGCCCAGCCATGAATCAGGCATAGCACGCAAATCTGCACATTTATGCCTAATGAGGATGTGTCCATGTTAAAAAGGAATGGTTTAGCTAACAAAGTATATAAAACTATCGTTGAAGCCTAAACTAACCTACCCCCTTACGGCCTACCATTTTACGGCCTGTAACCACCCCGGCTTATTTATTTGCACCTTGATTTCTAATTAATCTTATTGACCAAAGTTTTAATACCTCGTAATAAATATATTAATTTACTAGTATCGTTGAAAACAGGTAGCAGTGAATCAACTAGATACCTCGTTATCGTTTTAGCCCTTCTCAATAAGCTTCAAAATCATAGCGCCCTGATATTACCAGCCGCAACAGCCCATCATATAATAACGCAAGATATAATACAAGATATGAAAACAATTTGAGGTGGCTTAAGGCTATGGTGCGCGCTTCCTTTTACGTCATGCTAAGGATAGAGATTTTGACATTCGTAGCTAGACCTTCTCAAATCCAGAAAATTTCTGCTTCAAGTACGAAATATGAATAGCTACAACCTACATTTAATACACTCGAGACTAAGATTATATATATAGTTAAGTTATACAAGGGTGAGAGTATACACAAGACCCCAGCTCCAAAATTTACCTGGATATTGCCTGGTTATCTAAAGCAACTGCATGAAAGCCAGGAAGGTACGGGGAAGTGAGGTCGATGACTAGAGACGAGGCTATTCAGAGCAAATAGACTATACTACTATATAGACCTCCTATTGAGTAGAATAGGGGGGAATGGCCTTCATAGCTGCCAGTGCCCTAGATGATTATTGTAATCTGAATATCTTTCCATTCCCTTGGAACTTTTTCACCTACTCCGCTTCGCCGTTATAACACAGCCAACCACACCGCGCGCACGCGGACACACACAGTCCGTGAAACATATACAAACGTCATCTCCCTCGGATAACAAACTACCCCATTCCAATCATCATAGGTAGTTTTCTGTTAACAATACACCAGACCCTTGGCGAGGAAAAAAACCCGGAGATTCAAACCGACGATAGAGCCAGCACCCTCCATCCACCACCGTTAGCTAGCTAGCGGTAGTGGCCTCGTGGCCTAATGGCATGGCGTCAGATTTCGGTTCATCGTGATAAAGAAACACGAGAGCTTATTCTCTGAAGATTGTCGGTTCGAATCCGGCCGAGGTCGAGCGGAATATATATACAATGCTGAACATCTAGCATCGCAAATTATTTTTCATTATTCCCTCCCCCAATTTTTTCCCCGTCATATTATGTAATTACACTATAGCCCAAGAAAAGTATAGTAGCTTAGCTTATCTAATCTAATTAAACGCTCTTAGCTAAACCTAAAGTAGATTAGCGGTATTTCTTATTTCCAAAGCTTCCTATGCTAATACTTACTCTTGATATACCGATCAATTATAGGTACCCTTCCGACATACCTACCTCCTTCCAGGAACAATACAGTACTGTAGAAGCATGCGAAGAAACTAGCGCATTCCTAGAGTCGTCCTCTTAACCTACTAAGGCGGGCGTAAGCTCGTGCTCTAAACAAACCCCCAGGAGGAAAACCGCACATACCAGTATAGTATTTTAGAGACTTTTACGCAACAAGTGTCTATTGCCTACATCACGTGCAGGATTCGCGACATAACTGAAATTATTTGCAAAAAGACAGAAAAGCTCCATAATCAACATACAGGAGAACTTAATACACGCATGTATAGATATAGCAGTAGTCTACCAAAGAGAACAAGCGAAAAGAGACAAAACTCGACAGTAGTGATATTCAAATAGTACGCCTGATTTCTTTTTTAAACCGCAGAGACCACCGCCCCCCTCCGTCTTATTCCATAGGTACCTAGGTAGGTGACGAAATGCATGTACCAGACACCCTAACGCCGTCCCCTCCGCACTGCCAACCTGCCCGTTGCCCAGAGTACCTACCCTATCTCGCTACAAGAAGAGAGACAACCAAAGGGAAAGAGAAGAAGAAAAAGATGGTCGTTTTCCCGCCTCCGTCTGACCTGCGCATAACAAAAACACGGCCCTCCTCCTTGCGCGATCCGGTGTAGTTCGTGTGATGAATAGTGGAAAGCCGGCTCACGTCTCATTCCGCAGATAATTTTAGAACGTATAAAGCTGAAGTCCGAGCTCACTGGGCGGGTCGTACCCAAAGTCGTAAGCCCTCTCATGGCACAGTGAAGCCGTGTCCGATAATCCGTAGAATTATATGTCCTCTCTGAAAATAGACCTCCGCTCCGCGACCGACGTGGGACTATCATGCGGCGGGGGACCCGGAGCAGCAGCAGCCTTGCGCGTATCGATGGGTCGCGGACTAACACCTCTCAAACTCAAATTACTCGGCTCAGCAGCAGCGTCATCGAAAGGATTGCTATGGTGGCTCCCTTCTCCCGCCGCGGGTTTGCTAGCAGACACATCGAGGCGGGGGTTGGGGCTTCGCCCTCTATTCTCATCCACGCCGTCGCCCGCAAGATTCATCTGATAATCTGACCCCGAATACGGGGCTCCACGACCACCATGGTGCCCGCGATCTTCTAGCTCCTGGTCGTCTGGGTAATATGGGGCACCGACGCCGTAGGTCTCGTGGCCGACGCGCGCGTCCCAGGCATCGTCTGGGTCGAGGGGCCCGAAGCCGCGGCGGCGGCGGAGGCGCTGGGCTCGTATGCGCCAGCTGCCGAGCGCGGGTTCTTGAGTGACTGGAACCGGTCGCTTATCCACCCGCGAACGCCGCCGGCTCTGGGCTGCGCTCCGTAGGACGACTGGTTCGAGGAGCCCGCGAAGGGGATGTACGAGGATAGGGGCGGGGAAGGAAGCTGTAGATTGAGATGTTAGATCGATGTATCGATGTAGCGAGACTGCGTGGATGGTGGGAGCGCCGGGGTTAAGGGTAAGTAAGGCAGATTGACAATAACTAGAAAAGCTGAAAGGAGACAGGAGAGGAAGCAGAAAAGGGGGGGAACGAATGCGGTGGTTTCCGGAATTGTAAGACAAGCATGATGCTAATGTGCATGCGCGAGATAGAATAGCAGAGGAGACGTACCCCAAGACGTCGCGCGCGCAGCTGGGTAAAGACGATCCAACCGACGGCCGCAACAACTAGTAGGACGGCGAGGACGATGAAAAAGGTGCCCACGGCGCTGACCATCGTCGGAGCAGGATGGCGAGGCTCGCTCGCAAACGCGCGGTATTTCGAGGAGCAAGTAGGTACCTAGTGTGGGTGGAGAGTGCGCCAACCACTCACTCACTCGGTCAATCACTACCTACAGGACCCAAGCGTGGACCGAGGGGTCGCGTCGGTGCCGATGGTATGGTGCGACGGTAGGCGGGGGGTGGGTAGGTGGTGGTTATGGAGACGTCAGTCAGTCAGGCGTGTTGTCGGCTTGAGGTCATGTTCGTTCGTTTGTTCATGCGTCCGTCAATCTGTACAGTAGGTAGTACATACCTAGGTAGGTAGAGTCCGGTAAGCTTATTGCCCGATTCCGAAAGGCTGTCGACGGTTCTTCCGGACGAGACAAGGCACCATCAAACAGCAGCCTACTGTACCTATTTAGGTAGCTACAGGGGGCGCACCGCTAAATTTAGCATAGGCGGTACCTAGGTACCTCTCTACCGGGCACCAATGCACGACACCTGCCCCACTGCTGACGTGCAGCGGACTATACGCCGTGGACGTTGCGAAATACAGTATAGGACATAGGTATGTATCTCTTGGCTGCTGATTCGGCACCTGTACTTCTATACCGTAAACCCTGGAATCGGATCTATAGCCCTGCTGGCACAATCAACGCTACACAAGTGCACAAGTTCCAGCCTTGTTTAGGGCATCTATGTAGAACTTATGGTGGTAGCTAATGTACTAGGTATGTATTACTAATCGTTTTCATGGGAACATCTAGCATGGGTGAAATTAGGTGTCAATAGAAGTATCTTTAAATGCATTATTTTTATTGGCTTCAATGTCCATAGCCCTTGTCCACATGTATACTAAACACCTAACTACATAGTGCCGAGCCAGCAGTTAGCAGTTAAAGGGAGTTGCAGTTTGAAAAAGGCGCAGAGCGGTGGTGTGGCCCGTGCACGATTTCAGTTATCGAATGCATCATCCATGCATGCAGATATGGAAACGAACCCAAGCCACAACGTCCCCTCCCAATGTCTCACCCGACGAACCTATCAGCAGCACCAACCCGCTACGCATTGCTCAAGCACCTCTGTATGTCTCACCCACAGAGGGAAGACCGGCGCAAAATCTGCCTTGTGACTCTATTTCCCCATATATCGTTCGCTGCTTAGTTCCGTGTTTCCCGAAGAATGGCAAGGCCGTTTCGTCCTGCAAGGGCGAGATCAACGATCGTCTTAGATATACACGATGCATGGGTACGAAAGGGGAACGATCCCGTGCGTGAGCTGAAAGCTGGCCGGGGCCGTAAATTTTCAATGGAATGGTTCTATTCTAGACTATCTGGTCTATCCTCTGGTCTGATTCGCCACCTACCAAGTACGCCTGATGATCGACTGACAATAGGTACGCATAGGTAGATGGTGGGAAAGTTCTCTAACGAAATCGGAATCGTCCCCGAGGGAGGGCTCTAGGTTAGGTATCTTTCTCTATCCATTCTCATCCACTCGCATCACATGCATGCACTCTCCGAACCCGGAAGTTGATTACATCGTATGTCTCATCCTGCGAACGCTGGGACTGATGTAGCCAACGTCATTCACAGATAGCACTGGTCCCAGTGCCCTCCCTGTCTGGCGAAGCTCAGGCTGTCCACATATTTGCTCAACGTGCAGCGACCGAGCGCGTCAACGTCGCAGTTTTGCAACGGTATCACTCTGTCGTTCATAAGAACCCGCACGAACTCCTCCTCGGTGCCTTTGCATTGCATCTTCTCCACATACATCCTCGCCGCGAAGGGCACAGCCCAGCTGGCCGCGTACCCCCCGCTCTTCTTCGGACTCGCCTTGGTCGTATTAGAGAGGGGCTCCGTGGCGTTGTAGAGACCCAGCGCGCCAAACACACCGGACATGTCGTTATCATGGCTGAAGTCCGCGTAGAGCACGCTATCGAGAGGGAAGCTCTTGCGAGAGGTATCTAGCGTAGTATTCGTGCTGGTGGCGTCGACTACGGGCTGGCCCGTGAGCCTGGCAATCAGCTCATTGACGAAGCCGACCCCTTGTGTCGGGCCTAATGGGCTGCCGTTGGTGTAACCGTACCATTTGCCGAGTGTTTGGTAGTAGTCGAAACTGTGCCATTCATCCTGCGTGAACAATTTGCAGAACGGGGAAAGGTGACCGTCGGTGTTCGCAACCGTCTCGAAAGGACATATGTCCATGAGATGGATGATGTCGGAATTTGACAGGTTTGCTCCAGCCAGATTCTTGTTGACTCTCTCTGCAATAGGCGACACGAACGTGTTGACCCAGATTGATTGGGCCTCGTCGCCTGTATCTGGGCCCTCTCTGAAAGCGGTGCACGTCATCGGGCTCAGCGTGTTATTGAATCCATCTTCTTCAGGAAGTATAAGCATCTCGTAAGGGTATGCATCCGGGAAGTCGGCCTTCTTATCGGCCAAGCGCCCATGGTGGAAACCTTGGGTCCAATTCACGGCCGAGTCAACCACACGCTGCTGACCGGCGCTTCTAACAAAGGGGGACACATTTCTCGCGAGCTTCTCATACCGCTTGTAGAACTGGATACCCGAATTGACTAGCTGCTGCTGACCGAAAATTGTGAGTTGGTCTACACCCAGCGTGTACTTGTATTGCTTGATGAAGCTGTACTGTTTCCCGTACTCGGTAGTGCTGCTGTGGATGCGGTCTATGAGTGCCGCGTACGCTAAGCTCTTGCTCTGAGTGGGATCACGAGCCCCGTGACGCGATAAAACTTGCGCAAAGGTCACCTCACACCCTTTCGGGATGCCATTTGGGATCTCAGACGGCACCGAGAAAAACGGCGCGTACTGTCCCCAGGAGTGAGATATGGCCGTTTCACATTGGAAACCCGACTGCACAGAGTCGCAAGAATGCCTTTTGCTTGTCCGTCTGATGCTTAAGTGAGTGGGATTGACGGGGTGATCGGGATAGGTCCGTACGCACGTGAAGTTCACCCCAAAGATGCCGATGACGGCCAAGAGCAGGGCAGCTCCGGTGAGCCGGATGACGGATTTGTGTCGATTAGTCCATTCCGTCGTAGCGCGTCGTCTTTGGGGTTCCCCCTGGCGGCCGATCTCTTCAGGGAGAGCGCTGTAATTGAATTCCTTTCGGCTCACAAGAGAACTGACCCAATCTGAGAGACCCATTATGAGTTTAGAGATAAGTCCATTTTACGATTAAGGTGATGTGATAATGGTGAAACCTGATGCAGTCCCCCCAGGCGAATGGGAAATGAGAGTTGACCGCCACGGCGTGCTTTGTCCTCCAAGACTATTTCGGGTTTCAACGCGTTTGACAGCCGCCAGCGGCCCGTCAAAATGCTACCCAAGCCATCATCACCCAACCCGTGCCCATCATCTCATCTTTTTGGTGCTTTGTTCATTTTGTTCAGAGACTTCCAGGTTTAATAGCTCACCATGCATCAAGTGAGATCAAAATCTAATTATTACGGAGTACCTAGGTACCTAATTTTTCATTAAACGTCAGATTCGTCGCGTCCATTTCGATATTATCCAGATCATCTGTACCCAAAGCCTGTCTAAGCAGGCGGAGCCCATCGTCAAAACCGGGACCATGGTATCAAGAAAACAATAAAACCGTCCTTCTATCAATCAATCCAGACTGTCATGCCAGCGCCTGGTATCTGTTTCAACTCCAATCGTTGCCTGCCGCCCTGTTTTGTTTTGTTTGGGGGCGGGTAAAGAAGATTAAATACATTGGTTTGGTATCTCGACAATCAGATGATCGTGGAAAAAATATTTCTATGCTACAGTGTCGGTATTAAAATGCAATGCCCACGCTCTGGCGGTGCTGGAGATGGATGGGCTCCTGCAGGCCATATGGGTGCCCCTTTGATGACGGGCCAGCCATGGCCCTGGGGGTCGTAACGTTGCTGGGGGAAAGGCTTGTGAGCACGGTCTGCTCCTCGACTGTCCAGTCGGACACGGTGCTCTCGCTGTCAAAGCTCGAGCGACGGCTCGATTCCGGCCGCGCGACTTGGTAGAACCCCTGGCCACCTGTCACGGGCTTAGGCGCATTCGTGATGGAATCAAGGCTGATTTCTCGCTTGTGCCCCGCGCCGCCGGGAAACAGCCAGCTTGAGACCCTGGAGAATGACTTCTTCTTCCGTAAGGGGGGTCGTAGTCGAAGTGGCAACGGAGGCGGTGGAACCCGTCCCGTAATCTTTCGCGACGAGTTTGCCTCGTACCGTGTTCGAGTCGGCTCCTTGGGGGCTTTGGGTGCCTTGGGTGATCGAGGTGACCTGGGCGACCTGGGGGATTTGGGGGATGTGCTTGGTAAATGGTCTGTGCTAAGTCGCTCACTGAACGACGGCGCATTGGGAGGCCGGGCTAGTATTTCTGGCATCGGCCCCATTCCTGCCATAATGATTAGGTCATGTTCCTGGCGTGACTTCTCATCGTGATCAAGGCACAAACCTGGCTGTCCATGACCAGTGGAAGGCCTGCTGCTGGTAAAGCTATACTGCTTCCCCACCAAGATCGTCGATTTGGTCTTGCAGTCTGTCCCGTTCTAGCATCGCGTTGGCAACTCTTTCTACCAAATCCTCCATGATTGGAGTTGGCGGCGCTGGCGAGAGATGGGTTCTCGTCTTCACAGGCTGGAGCCGTTGCGGTGTAGGCGTGTTTGAACGTGATGTCTCGAACACGGAACTTCCATTCACTGGCCGCCGGGGTATACTAAACGACTGTGCCGAATGACTTCGCTGATGTGACATTGCGGGGCTATCGGAGTCGATAGTATAAGCTCGCGGGAGCGGCGTGACAGGCCGGCTTGGATAATTCAGCCGAGGGACGATGGGTGAGAGATGGGTATCGGACAAGCTCAGGTTGAGTTGAAGTGGGTGGAAGGACGTTGACTGTAGCTTAGGTTGGGATGATACGCTCTCTGGAAAGTGAAACGAGTCTGAATAGACATGGCGAAAGTCGGACGGTGGTGATATCCGCGGCCTGCGCGGCAGCGAAGTATTAGATGGCACCAGTCGCTTCTTCGCTGAGAAACCGCACCACCCAAGTGCTCGCCTCTTCTTCAAAGCTCGCTCCTCTCCTAATACTTCCGGAGTATTTCTTAATGGCATTGCGCTGGGCCGGGGCATGAATGATGGTTCGTCACGAACAATAGAGAATGAATTATTATTATAAACATTGTGTCCTTTAGACTTCTCGTCGAGTTGGGGGGCCATGGGCATGCAAAACTGAGAAATGCAATGGGACCATGAACTGAAAATCCCACTGAGTGATTTCATGGTAGTAAGTGCATGTCGAGCGGGCGGGAAAAGAATGGACGGCCAGCGATCGAATATAGATGTGGAATTTACGAACGAGCACGAGCACGGAGATCACGGCGATCCTGGGGTATGTATTAAAAAACAGCTTCATGGGAGAACCCTCTAAATGTACATTGCATTGCTACTACTATTAGGCCTGAAGCAGCTGAGCGGGTAGATGGGTTTGGGCCTCACGTTGCGATGACCTTAGATGGAGGGGGGAACGTTCGACGGGTTGGATGCATGCGTCGGACGCTTTGATAGGCTGTGCAGCTCAGGTCGTGGCCCAGTCGGCGCTTACAGACAGGGGTGGTGGTCGAGGAGGCGATGGCTGGCGGCACGCACCAGCTTGCAGGACCCCACCACTTGTAAGATGGCTAACGCTCCATAGCCAGTGCAATGTCTTGGAATGCCTTGGTTTTGTTTCCCCTAGGAGGCTTAGTCGCCCACCTTGACGGTTTTGTGTGGTCATCTTGCCACAACGCAGCAGACGGGGTGTGTCTCGTGGGCCGCCGAGATTGGTCATCGTGTCGCATCTAAGGACCTTTTCCCGTAATGAACCGCGTAGGAGCATGTCTCTCGTCATCCCCGAAGCCGTCGTGTCGAGTGGACGACACGCGTTGCACGGAAAATGGCATCTCCCCACCAGGCCCATCGAAGAAAGCAGAGCTAGAGGTTCGTCCGAGGGGAAATTCTCTCAGCCATTGCGGCAGAGGGAACGTCTAGCGTCAGGTTTTACTACAGTAGCGTTCATCGTCAGAGTCGGGCGGACAACCACAGTGCAGTGCTCGTGAGTGTTCGTGTATTACGTAGCGCAAAGCGTTGAATGGGCTGCGTCGCTGTTTGTTTCCATCCGCGATGCCTGCGGGTTGTGAATGTCACCGGGATCTCGCGTCAAGACAGGCAAGGCAGGCAAGGCAGGCAAGGCAGGAAGAGAGAGCTGTGGAGAGTAGGATCCAAGATGTGCATGTACAGTATGTATGTGTATGTAGGTATGTGTTGTCATTGTTTTGTTTTGTTTTGTTTCCCAGGGTTTAATAAAGTCTACTGGTCCTTCGAGCAATGGCGCAAGGGAAGACAGATGCACAACCGACGCAACGGGGCGGCGTCGGTATGCTGAGACGAAACAATCGGATGCTGACAGCCCGGCAGAGCTTCACAGGCTGCCCAATAGGGAAGTGGGGATGAGTATACCTAGTTTGGATACGGGCTCGGGTGTTTGGGCTTAAGTCTGTGTCTCATCATATGGTCTGTACCTGACCAGAGGACCAGAGGACCAGAGACCTGACCATGAGATGAAGATTTGATTCGATCTAATGACCCGGCCTTAGTTTATGAGGGTACTATACTGGTTCCTGCCTGGTCTAGGTAAGACCTGCAGGTACACCCGTGTTCTTCCCTGCCTGTCATTCTGTCTCCAGTGATCTGTCCAAGTACCTAACTAGGTATCATGATCTACGCAAGCCACAGCTGCCTGACAGTACAAGTGTCGTGCCACGATAAGAGCACATGGCTCATGCATATGGCATTCTGGAAGTTTCAAGTTGCCTTCCAAGTTAGGTAGGTATGCCACCATCTATACTATACTGTCTTGGTATGTAACCTGAGGTGATATCTACCTACATAGGGTCGCACTTATATAAGCGCCCGGTTGAATGCCGGTTAGGACAGGTCCAGGCCAGGCACCTGGCACCTGGCACCCTGGCTGGCCAGCTGCATGAAATCCTCACATCGATATAGCGATACCTATTGATAGAACGATAGGCGAGCTCTTCAATTCAGTGAGAGGGGCTCCCGTGCCAAGACTGAGAATGACAGGTTGTTAACTCCATCATCCATGTAAATCAGGAATTGCGCCGTGGAACATCAGGCGTCGATTCTCCTATGCCACCGTAACCTCACCATCCAAAACCTTCTTTGCATTTTGCCCCGTTGTCTGAAGGCTATCCTGCCGAAAGTTCACCGCGCTAGAATCCGTTAGCAGCGCACACTGCAATAAGCGCGAGCCATGCAAAACCCAAATGCTGGTCCCGCGGGACCTGGAGGGCCTGGAGGGCCTAACGGTGGTCCTGGAGGTCCTGGACAGATGCCAATGGGCCCCAACGGGATGCCGATGCCTACACCTCAGCAGATACAGGCAATGCAGGCCCAGCTCGCTGCCGAAGCTCAGAAACACGGCATGACCGTCCCCCAGTTCGTCGAACACATCAAGGCTCAGCGAATGGCCCAGATCCAGCAGATGCAACAGATGCAACAGCAACAGATGCAGCAGCAAGGCCAAGCCGGTCAGGGAGGTCCCCCCGGCGGTCCTCAAGGCGGTCCTCAGGGACGGCCGGGACCACCTCCAGGAATGCGACCCGGTATGCCTCCTCCGGGACAGCCTCAACCCATCAGACCTGGTCCGCCGAACCCCGTCGCCATCGCGCTCGCCAACTTCTTGCGCAGCCAACCTCTGAAGCCACGGACTTCTATCATGAATGGAGAGCGTAAAGACATGTTTAGAGGTATGTTGTAGCCAACCACTCTCAACACTTTTGCATCTAACGCGATAACTAGTCAAGCGAGCACTTCGCGCCTTACAGTCCCCCGCGTACGCAAAGGCCCGAGCTAAGAACCCCGCGCTACCCGAAATTAAAGACCGCGCATCGCTCGAGAACACGTTTAAGCTCCTCCCAATGTCGATGTTGGCACTGCGAGTCGTCAAGGCCGATCCTCACGAGGGACACAATCATGCGCCCGCCAAGAAAGCGAAGCGCCAAAAGGGTCTGTGGACCGTCAAGGTCGAGCCTCAGCAGGAAGCCGGCGATGATATGTACTACGTATGGCTATACGAAGGTAGCCAGATTATGCGCAAGGTCTACGCCGCTCTCGCCCTGGTAGTGATATTCGTGGTCGTCCTATATCCCCTGTGGCCACTTGTCCTGCGACAGGGTGTCTACTATCTTAGTTGGGGATTCCTGGGGCTTCTTGGTCTCTTCTTCCTCATGGCCATCTTCCGCGTTATCTTGTTCTGTGTCACCTACTTTGTCGCTTCCCCTGGATTATGGCTGTACCCCAACCTATGGGAAGACGTCTCCTTCATGGACAGCTTCCGACCCGTCTGGGCTTGGCACGAGGTTCGTATCCGCCGAGTATATATGAAAAGAGCAATAAAAGACTAACGCACGCACAGACCGCGAAACCCAAGAAAAAGAAGAAGGGCAACAACGCTATGAACTCTCAGTCGGCTGCCCACTTCGCAGGCTCGATTGGCGAAGTCGCTCCTGCTACTGCCATGACAACGGCAACCGAGACTCAAGTACAGACGGCTCCGCAACATAGGACCGGCTACGTGGCTCCTCAGGTCGAGGAGCTCGGCGACGACGAGTAGGCACAGACAAGCAGGCAGGCGCAGAGATTGCATTGCACTAAATCGGCGTTGGAGGAGTATCTGGCCAGGGCATTGAGGCTTGTAAGATAAAACAATTGGCGACGGAAGTGCATAATGGTACCAAAAATGGAATATTAATTGTTTCCCCTTTACTCGTGACTACATCATTATCATTAGGCATATGGACTTTGTCACTATAAAGACCTAACGTTATATCCTGTGCCATCGAATGCCGAGGTCCCTAGCCAAAGCTAAGAAGATCTACACCTTCAGCTTATGGCGCGACAGACCGAGCAGTCCGCTCATAATACCATACGGCGCCGGGCGTCGTCGCGCAGTTGGTGAGGCTCCCGCTCGGATCGACGGGGACGCCCTGGACCTGCTGTACGCGGCCGCGGACGTGGTAATAATACCACATCTCGCTGAGGACGGTGAACCCATTATCCTTGGACCCCTTACCGGCCGCGGTCTCGTTGTAGCGGGGGCCGCTGCAGCCGACGTACGGCAGCTTTCCGAACTCGGCCCTGATGGCCCCCTGGATGTCGGCCACGGCGTACCCCGTCGCGTTCGAGGGATTGATCCCGCCCGCCGAGAGCCACCGCCACGTCGGCAGGTTCTGGTAGTACGCGATCACGGTGCCGAAGAAGTCTACCACCTCCTCGTGACGCGTGTACGTCGGCCCGTAGCACTCCACGTCGAAGGTGCTGTAGCACGTCGCGTGCTTGCTGAATTCGTGCGCCCAGAGGTACCAGCTTGGCTGGTTTAGACCCGTCCAGTATCTGGGGGTGGGTTAGTGATGGGGTCCTTTGGGTGTATATAGGCCGGTTTCGAGGGTTTGGAGGTAGCGGGAGTTGGAGGGGAGAGGGAGAGGGAGCTGTGATAGGATCTTGGGGGATCGTACTTGTTCATGTAGGCGAGTAAGTCGTACTTGCGGAACCGCTTGATGAAGTCGGAGATAGGCTCCCCTTTCCACGGCTTCACGGGCTTGCCCGCCGGCGTGCCGGTCGTGGTGTTGGGAGATGGCACTGGGTCATACTGGCGCCTGGGTTTAAAGTGTTAGAATCCTGCTACACGCAATTCGCCAGCTTTGGTGTCCTCGCTTACTTCAAGTCGCAGTACTGCGTGTATGATCCTTGGCAAGGGGTGTTAGACCACTTATGAAGTTAGGTTGCGGACATTGTGGTTCGCATACCATTGCAGAAGTCTGTCGTCCCACCATGCATTAGCGATCTGTCCGTCTCGTGTGTTTATTATCTAGAGTGGTGCCAACTCACCAGGCCACAGGCCGTGGATTGTCCACGAGTCCTTAGGGAGCAGCTGTCCCTTGGACTCCAGGCCCGTATAGGTGTTCCAGAACTGGGTTTGCAGCTACAATTGCCGCCCGAAATATTAGTATAACCCGACATCCGAATGCATGCGCCCAATTGTCTTCGCCCGCTCCTTGGTGATGATAGGGTATCCTTACGATCAGACCTCCGTACGTCTCAACGCAGCACGTGTCTACGAGACCCGGTTGCGCACCATCCGAGCAGGACAGCACAGGCTCCACTGGAATTGATGTATCAGCTTTCCCCGTCGCAAAGACCCGAGTTCAGGCGTGAGTTGTACGCGCTTACCGAGATTGCATGTATGGTTGGCGGTGCTCAATCCAGGGTAGAGCCCACCGAGGACGCCCTGGGAGAAGAGAGCGAGAGCGAGGACTCGTTGCGCAGCAGACATCTTGGACGAAACGCAATTGAAGGCCACAGATGACAACAACCAGGAGGAGCAGTCCACCAGAGCTGAACGGTGTCGGCGACGGTTTATTTATTTATCTCCCTCGCCGGGGATCAGTTCTTAAAAATTCCCATCTTCGAGCTAGACCCGAGCAGCTGGGATAACTTACAGGCCGAGCTTGCTTGAATAGGTAGCTCGCGTGGTAATTTGGCAGGGGCCCATGACGAGATAGGAAGCTTGGTCGTCATGGCGCCGACGGGGCGCCAAGGCTGCTCGTCCGCGGTGAGCTTGGTGATTTCCCCCACATGCTCGAGATAAGCTCTCTGAGAGGCCAATTCGCTCGAACGCCTCATCTGCAGGACCGCCGTGTGCGGAATTACCGCGGCCACCGCGCCGCGCCGTTGTGGTTAACAGCCTGGGTGCGGAAAGCCTTCGAGTTCGGCGTTAGCCATCCGCCTAGAAAGATGAGGCTTGACCTTCTACATTTCTACTCAAGAGCTACGGTATCCAGCCAACCACTTGCTCATGTCAATTGCCACGTGCAAACCCGCGGCTCTTATGCCAGGCACCGACGTCCGGATGTAACGCAACGCACCGTTCGGTTGCTCTTCCGATCCAATCGAGCGACTGACCAGGAGCTATCTCTTCGCGTATTCATATCTTCAAATTCTACAATCGCTGCTCTATAATATTAGGTCTTCATTTTCTTCATAAGTTTATCAACGTACAAAATGGGGATCAAGTAAACCCCTGAAGTGTATGAGCGCCTTAACTGTCAACCACAGTTACCGGTCGCGTATGCGTTGGCCGAACAGGATTGAATGAGTATCTCAACACGAGACAATGTGATTTCCCGATAATTGCTTGTAAAAGAAGACGTCATCCACCCGCGTTCCCGAAGGGGTAATGGAGCGGCCCGGAACCCTGCTGTATTCCACATAGTCAAGTTTCGCGTATATCCTCGCAGCTCGACTGCCGCTTTCCGTACTAATCATCTAAGTTGCACATTAATCAACGGGTCGGCAAAGGGTAGGCATGGCGGTGTCCCACGATGAAGCATCTTCCCCTGTTCGCCGCCTCCGTCTCGAGGAATCGTATCATAGCCGCAGCAACATCGCACTATCGAACGCTCGGACTGACCATGAGCTTCTCGAGATGTCCCTGGTGAATGAGCGTCTCGGCCTGCGGCATTTTCAGCATCACGACACCTTTGAGCTCTGCTCCTTTCGCCGCAGATCCGGGTTCCGACTCGTCGAGGTAGATAACGATGAGCCGTGTGCCTGCCCTGACATCTTCTATCATCTTGGTCCAATACTCGAGAAACTTATCGTTGTCGAGGGGCAGCAGGAACGCTGCGACCATCCCGTCGTGATAGATATGGGCTGCGTGGAGAGCTGCCAGGTATGGCACTAGGTGTGCGTCGTCGACGGGCGACAGGAGCCTTATTGTAGGCGTCGGCATGATTTCGAATGATAGAGGATGATCGTTGTGACTGGTCTCGAGAAACTATCTCTGTTATGGAACTGGTGGCTAGTAATTATTAATGTAGCCTCGGTCTCCGAGAAAGTGTTCAAACTGGGAGTGGTATTCATGTTGTGAGAGAAATGGAGCTGTTGAGATAGAATCCACCACGAGGGGTTGTTATAATTAAGCACTGGCTTTCATACCTTCCCCAAAGTCGAAAAGCCAGCATACTTTATCTCTTCTATTCCTTCCCCGCCGTTATTCGTTGATGGGCATCTAGATCATTCCTTCCAGGTCAAATTAGCTTCATTAGAGGCATTTGATAATTCACGGTCCGGGTAAGTCACCTACGCTGACTTAGATTATCTGAACGACAGCTATAGGCTGACAAGCTTTCTTTGCTTTACAGAAGCTTCATTTCCATATGGAATATGTAAGAAGACGGACAGCACTATGATCACCGTTATATTATCTAGTAGCAGTGTTTCAAGTGCATCTTATCTCCCGCAAGACACAGTCCGCAAGACTTAACATCGATGAGCTTTGCGTAATGGTAAAAACGCTAACATCAGCCCCTGTATGCTGTCGGATCCAGTTGCGAAGCTCGATCGCGACAAGTGAGTCCATTCCAAGACTCGCGAGCGACGCATCAATTCCGATGCTATCTACCTCTCGGATCAGGAAGTTGGCTAGAACCTCCGCGATCGCGTTGGCCACCATCTCCGTCTTGCCACTTTCATCAGCGTCTTTCGACGCCAAAAGAAGGCCCTTTAGGTTCTTCTTGGCTTCCATCTGACCGCCCGTTGTCTCGGTCGCTTTATCTAGGTTATGGCAGATCGCCATGCGAGCATCGCGCTTCCATGCCACTCGAGTCGAAGCAGAGGATATGGGCGTCGTTGTTAGGATCCCCAGCATAAGATGACCGCGCTCTTCAAGTGGCCCGCCTTCTTCTTCACCCTCAAGGTGCGGTCTTGAATCTTTGATGGCGAGGCTTAGTGCAGCTGGCAGATGTTTTTCGCGAAGGAGTCGTATTCCCGTTTTCTCGAACCTCTGAAGGACTGACGTTCCGCACTCTCTCTGTCTTATTAAGTGCCGATCTATCTTTGGGGGCGATGGCATGAACGACGGGGTCCCAGGCTGGTGAACCTCTAGCATCCTCGAATTGAAACGCCACGGTAGCCTTTTTGAATCTATGCCCGCCTTTGGCTAGGAATCGAAGCTCGAGAGTTGCGAAATCCAGTGTTTTAGAGAATTTACCGTGGGTAATCCCCACAATGTCAACTTAAGTTGTAAGGGTGTTTCCTCTATCCACCAGGTTAGGGCGGAATCTCTGACGTTCGCTATTGCGGGTACGAAATTCCCCATCTTCGATGGGCTCTTCATTCAAAGTGATAAGGAGTGGTTCGTCCTTCATATTTATCCGGGGCGTGCAATTCTCAGGTCGGAGAAGAAGCAAACCACGCTAACTCGGGATTTCCAAAAGGGAGATATTGATGAGCTGGCACTGGAATGTAGCTGTGATGGATTTGGGGAAGATGCTTCAAAATTATTGTAGTGGTGATGCGAGCCTGTACCTATTCGGATTTTATGGCAAAGCATCGGACGTCGGCATCAATGAAATGAGTGTATGAGATTCCTCCTAAAATAGGCTATACGCCTGTCATCTACTAGTCGTAGAAATAATTGACGGCTTTATGCTATATAAACGGGAGTGATCTACATTTACTTCACAGCTTACGAGAGGCTGGCTGAACCGAGACGGAGCAGGTGCATGCTTCGCACCATCTCATATAATCCGGAGGCATGCAGCATATATTTGGGGTCCATTCTCATCCGGCACTATTACCCCTGTCAATGGCGTTGCACCTTTAACACACAACTCCCACCTCGGCGAGGCTCCGTGGACATTTCGGTTCACCATTTTCCCTCATACAGCTTCAATAAATTTTCGTTTGGAACTTCCATACAGCACATACACCATCTTATCCAGCCCTTCGCGTGTAGACCCAGACACAGACTTTGCGATGGATGAACGCAAGAAACACAAGGGAAATAAGGACAAGAGCGGCGATGGCCAAAAGGTCAACGGCAAGAGCAGGATTAACAGGCCTATACCGAGAGAGCAACTCCCTAACAGGAGACAGAACGACTAGAAGCAGGAAGACAAACTTCTTGGCCTACTAGAGACGGCACTCAAAAATTTCCCAAAACCTTGCTCTGATACTTGTAATCCACACAAATGCGAGGATGCGTATGACGTGGAAAATCTTGAAGAGAATAAGAAGTTGAAGCTTGAACTGAAAACTTTCGAAAGCGAGCATCTTCACGATCTCAGGTCAGCGACTTCAGCCCCACTTGGAAGACAGACACTTTTACACATAATGGTGAACGAGTGGTCTAAGGACGATTGGTCCTTGAAGCAAAATCGTTTTCTGGGCTGGATGCTACAGCAGCAGAACTTCCGTGTTATGTTGGAAGCTCAGAATGAAAATGGCGTTACGCCCATGCCTATTGCTCTATTCAAGAAGGTGGACGAGTTTGTGAACTGCGTTCTCGAAGTGAAGGGTCTGGGCGGCATCATCAACATCTTGAAAAGGGACAGCACTTCGACCGGCAACTGTCTCCATATTGCCACCAAACACAACTTTCCCAACCTGAAGGCTATTATTGATAAATGCGCCGATGACAGGGATGTTATTGTTTCTAAAAGCCGATGACACAAGGACACGCCCCTGCATGTCGCCGTCAAGGACCTCATCCTACCAGTGATGATCGAAAACCTGCCCGAAGAGCCACCTGAAGATCCGCCCGATGACCTGCCTTCTGATACAGACTCTAAGCAAGGTGATAGAGAATATGAAGAAGGTAGATTTATTCATGCCGATTTCTCGCGGGACCACGAGGACGATTCAGACTATCATCCAAGCCAACAGGATGTAGATGCTGACGATAGATCAGATGGTAAAGACTCTGCAAATGACGAACCGAAACGATATAGACTTGAAACTCCCAAGGAACGATTGGAAAGATTGCGAGCTACGACGACAAGTTTAAAAACGAGGAGACGAGTGCCATAGCCAACAAGAAGAGGAATCTCCAGGCGCATGACACCGAATAGACTTCTTTTCTCATCTTACACCATATGCAAGCCGTAATGCAAGCCTTACAAGTAGCCAGTGAGTTTCGAGTAACCCTTTTAAGCGAAATTTCCCCTAAGTTTCATGTGAAGCGCTGTATTTCTATGGTCAGCCAGTCGGAAAAGTGCCCTTTCAGCTCTTGAACGCCACTCCCCTTGATAGGTACAGCATAATTTCCCGTAAATCGAAAAAGCCCCCCGGCGCATGCCATCTAGTGAATTGAAAGCTGCCCTCTTCACCAGTGAGATCGCAGTTCAGAACGCCTCAGTACAATTTGAGCGGCAGGCTGAGCTGACGGCGCTTGTGCGGATCGGGGGCTGTATTGGGCGCATTTACTTAACTCCCGGCCCATCAATTCAGTCTTACTTCACCACTAAATCTATTAAACTTATATAGAGCGAGCGAGTTCTTATAATCTTCGCATATATCAAGGGCCCAACAAACCGACTTCAGTATGGAATACCATACCGGGCTCGAAGTCGCTCCCCTCGAACATCATCGGTTCAACGAACACGGTCAAACCTACCCACAGGTAACGCCAAATAGATTTGAGGGCCCCGAAGTACTGCCATACGAGCATGGAACTCAAGGTATACAGGTTTTAGGGAAAAGAGATAACACCGAGTTACTTCAATCTAAGATAAACTCAGCATCAGGGGAGGAAAAAGGTAAGAGAAAGTGTGGTCTACCCGTGCGAACTTTCTACACGGTTTCAATCGTCGCCATTTTATTGATTCTTAGCGCAATTGCTGGAGGCGTTGCAGGCGGCATTAAGTCCTCGCAAAACAAGCTGAATCCACACACAAACAAGCCTAAGAACGAGACTATGAACGGAAACCAACCCATTACCCCTAACGTGAACATCCTTGCGGGATCGAAGCTCGCAGCATCCAATTGGATGGATCAAAACGACTTCACGCACCGATTTGTCTTTTTTCTAGAAATGCTACCAAGCAAGCCAATTTCGAGTTTTGCCTCTCCCAGAGAGATGGTGTTTTCCAGGGAGAAATGCTCTAATTACTTGAAGGATCTTTTCGATGCCGAAGACATCAAGTTATTCATATCGGAGTTTCTGCAAACGCTGAGCTCGGTAATAGAAGCTTCAGAAGCCACGATTGCTTCTATTCCGGTGTTGGTTAGTATGTTTAGAGACCATGACAAGTTGTGGCTATGGAATAGCCAGGTGCTACAATTAAGGGAGGAATGTGTACACCAATTGATTGAACAACAGGTCCGCCTTCGACCAGATGCCATAGGAATCGATGCGTGGGATGGTCAAATGTGCTACAGCGAGCTGCACCAGCTTTCGAACCACCTTGCACGACAACTGGCTTGCCTAGGCGTCAATTCTGGCATATTAGTACTGCTATATCTGAGAAGTCGTCCTGGGCCATTGCGAGCATCTTGGCGATCCTGAAAGCTGGCGGTGCATTCGTCTTAATTGATCTTTCTCAGCTATCTCACAGGCGTAATCATATTATTGCAGAAACTGTTGCTCGAGTTGTTGTGGCATCTCCTTCAACCGCCACTCGACTCACTGACATACCCCAAACGATCCTTGTTGCAAGTCCAGACCATCTCCAGAATCGAGGCAGCGCCGGCTTGAATTTCAGTTCGTATAAGGCTGTCGATAGTCCTGCGTACGTTATCTTCACATCTGGAAGCACGGGGCAGCCCAAAGGTGTTGTGATCAACCACCGAGCGGCCACCACTGGCTGTGTTAGTCACGGTAGCAGACTTGGCTTCAATACGAACTCTCGTGTGCTCCAATTCGCCTCATATGCATTCGATGCGAGTGTCCTAGAAATCATAACCACGCTCATCCATGGTGGCTGTGTCTATGTACCATCTGATCACGAGAGGCTCGATGGTCTAGATTCGGCAATCATCAAGCTAAATGCCAACACTGTACTTCTGACTCCTGCCGTAGCACGGCTACTCGACGGGATTGAGCAGGTAGCAGGGCCTACAATTGCTACTATTCCCATCCGAATCCGAGTTCCTACCACGTTGTCCGTATTCGCATACTTACACCAGGTTCAGCAACAGGCAATCGATATGGTTCCTTATGAGCACGTAGGGCTTCAACACATTCAGACTATAAACCCAGGGGCGTACCACGCATGTCAATTCCGCACGCTGTTGGCCGTAACAACCTCGCAACGATGATGCCAACAATGCGATCGCAGATGCATTCCGGAGGTTTGGTAGCTGGACTGATAGAGCAGAGCTCATGGCATTCGCAAGTTACCCACTCACTATTACCTGCCAATTAGAAGATGAAGCTATAGATAACAATATCGTTTTTAATAAGGGTGTCATCAGTCTGCACAATGTTGAGGTATGTATTCAGCGCTTTGGTAACACGATTCAGAAGCTTGCAGCAAGCAATGCGCAAGACTCGGTAGCAGACGTAGGGGTGCTGCCACCAGTTGAACGCAATGAGACAGTGTCGGAGAACGGCCTGATATCACAAGCTGTCGGCGAACCTCTTCACGCCTTGATGGGGCATCACACAACAACCAGGCCAAATGCCATGGCCGTTCAATTCCGCGACGGGGCTTTCACATACGCGCAACTCATCGATTACGCCAGCCGGCTAGCTCACCACTTGGTAGAGCAAGGTGTTGCCAGTAAAAAGGAGCAGTTAACTGCTATTTAAGGTAAATTCTATACTCCTAATATATATTTTACGAGTATAGATAGAAGCAAAGTCTTATAAGTGCAAATAAAAAACAAAGTCTTATTAAGAATAAATATATATAACTAAACCCGATTAGCAATTGCTATTAAATTTATTAGCTAAATTAGTATTTTTTAGTTACTACTAAATATATAATATTAAATAAGGACTTTATTATTATTAACTAAATAATGCGTTGTTTTTTAATAAATAGTAAAAAAATTAGCTTTATTTTTGTTTGTTTTATTATTTTTATTACTGCTGCTATATTCGGTTTTATTATTTTTTTATTGTTATTGTTTTTTTTCCGTTGTTTTTTTCTTCCGTTGCTTTTTTTTTATTTGCTGCTTTTTTTATTGCTGCTTTTTTTTCTACCGCTCATTCAATCACTCGTTGCGATCTTTTGCACTCACCGTCTTTCCATCCTGTGCGCTAACCGTCGCCCTCCTTTCCCCCCAGTCACAGCGCTTGAGAACTCCAACCAAAAGTAGACCGGCCGCCTCCCCATCTGTCGACTATTCCCTATCTCGGCGACGCCATCAGCTCCCGATTTGCGTTTATCTACGCAGCTTGTCTTCGCATGACAAGTGGCATATTGTAATTCTTTTGCGAAGTAAGTCGGCTCGGGGTTTGGCCCACCAGGCCTACTTTGCTTTTCGACCACCTTCGATTCACGGGTTTACCTTGCTTCTACAGCGTGGCTCCAACATTGTCAACAGCCCTTTCATCACCATCCTCTCGCAGATCCGCATTGAGCCCACTATACTTCGACACATCAATTGCACCTTGTGCATATGGGTGGCTCAAAATTCTGTCTTAGAAATTAATCATAGCTCACCTATCGGTTTGAACAGGGTGAAAGGGTTGGAGATATCCCGACGGCCGATATCGAGCTTGAAGGCCGCCTGATCATCTTGAGCGCTTCTATCTGTCGCCTGAGAATGGTACAGCATAAGAAGAACTCACATAATATCGCAAACGGAAACACTAGCAAGGAATTGCCCAGGATGTCTTTCCAAAAGAGAGATACGCCGGATAGCCGGTCATCTGGCGGTAACAACGGCAAGGGCAACAGCAAGCCCAATGGTCAGTCAGACATGAGATACCGCAATAGTAATGTACTGACACATCACCTGTAGGCACATCTTCCAACTTCCGCACAGACACGGCTATCTCGTCATCCCGTCCCAATCGTGAGCGGGTTCTGCAACCTTGGGTGGCTCCCAGCGGCTCCGAAGGTATAGACATGACACTGGAGAAGTCAACGAGTGGTCGACAATGGGATCAGTTTGCTGTGAACGAACGTCAGTTCGGGATCAAGACGACCTATGATGAGAATATTTACACAACTGCGATCGATAAAAGCCATCCTCAGTATAAGGAGAGACTGGCAAAAGCGGATAAGGCAGCCAAAGAAATCGAGAGTAGCGCTACGACTACTGCTCACCATGCCGAAGAGCGGCAGATGAATTTTACCGGTGGCGATGATGCCGGGGATGACGAGGAGGAAAAGTAAGTTGTAGTTTGAAATGAACTTGGATTGCTAGCTGACTCTACTACAGGTATAGTGGCGTGAAACGGCAGGATTTTCCTCCTCTCGGTAATAGTAATCGCGAGACCAAGTATACGACTCCTGCCAGACGAGCGCCTGCAGCCGCTTCAACTGTAAAGGGTGCCCCTGTAGACCCTGCCATAATATCGGCACAACTGCGCACTCAAAAACCCCAAGCAATGCTCAAACAAGAAGAAAGCAAGCCTCAAGCAACACCAATCGCAGAGGCCGCACCGACCCCCCTCCCTCACACAAACCCCGGAGCCCAGATCAGATGCAAAGGCTGAAGCCCCGCAGAAACCTACGGAAGTTAAGCCAGCGAACCAGGCATCTACACCATTGAAACCATCGGCCGCAACTAGTCGAACCATATCCCCCCGGGTGAAGGACGCACAAAACGCCATACCAAATGCAACCGCTGGGGTCGAACGCGAGGTGCTCAAAGAATTCAAGAGCTTCGCGCAACAACAACGAATGACAGTCGATAAGGCGCGACATACCAAAGCTAAAGCGGACAAGGAGGTCAAGCTGATTGAGCTCAAGAGATTCGCCGATAGTTTCAAACTTCCAACCCCTGTTCCGCTCGACTTGATTGGTATTATTGCCAAGGACCCTGCGAAGCAACGTGAGATTCAGGAGAAGGCCAACCGAGATATGATGGAAGTAGCTAAGCGTAAAGCTGAGGAGGCGAAAGAGAAAGAGAAAAAGGAGGCTATAGGGACCTCCGCGGAATCTCAAACAAACGCAGCCCCAGCGGCGCCCACTGAAAACAGAACATCTCGTAATGCAAACGCTCCATCCGCAACCGGTCCAGCGGCGCCCATGCGCAATCAAGGGGGGCGCGCCCCTCCTAACTATCCATCGTTTCCAAACAATCGCTCAGGAGCACAGCACATGACCCAGGCTGGCAGACCAGGCCTTACTCATCGTATAAGAGAATCACAAAAGTCCCAGGCTCAGGAAATGCGAATCCCTCCGACGGGACCAGCTAATACCGTCAATCCTTCCTTTACACACCGCATGGGTGCACCCAACCATCTGGGTGCCAAATTGAACCCCAACAGTCATGAGTTTCGACCAAATGCTTTTGCGCCGAGCTTCAGCCCGAACGGACACCCCAGTGCAGGCTCAAGTCCTCGATCTGCTATCAATCATGCTAATGGCCCTGCTGCGAATGCCTCCACTCAAGTTAACGTACCCATTGTGATCGGCAAGAAGGGTAGAAGGCCGGAGCCCAAAAAATGCAACATCTTGACTTATGCGAAAACGATTCAACCTCCCGAGACAAAGAACTGGGGCGAAAATGGGAACCTAAGACCTTCTTATGACACGCCACCCACCTGGCGTTCGGTTGCCGATGATGAAAAGCCCGACTCTACGATGCGTCTGACCTACGACGAATTCTTTGAGCGCCAACCCTTCATTGCTCAACCGACGCCCAATCCACCTCATATTCTTCCTCAGCACATACCGCACCAACATCAACTGCCTCTACACATGCAACACGGCGGTCACAACGTCGGGCCACGACATTCGCCTCACGCACCCCCAGTTCAGATGCATGGGGTTCAACATTCACCGGTCCCCCATGCCCCTTTCAGTGGTGCCGATGATCATAGGATGATGCACTCGAGCTCCAATCAATCATTTTCTTCCCCCAGGATGGGTCATCAGGTCATAGCATACCCAGCAACTATGCACTCCACGCCTCAGCAACTTACTTACAGCCAGCATATGATACCTACCTTCATGGGGCCAGGAGCACCTCAAATGAATAATTTCAATAGGAGTCTATCTAATAATGCCCAGTTTATGCCTCAACAATCCGCAGCTATGGGTGCCCCAATGATGATGCAACCTCATTTCATGCCTGGTATGGTTGCTGGGCCTCCTCAGATGCATATGTATGCTGGTGGGCAACCCTTCATACCTCCTGGCGCTGCACCCCAGCCTATGCCTGCGGCTGCCAACGGATATCCTAGCCCTGGTCGGCCGTCAGCGCCGATGATGGTACCAGGAGGCTCATCACAGGGGCAAGTGATGTATGCGCAAAGTCCGAGTATGCAGTATCAGCAGCCGTACGCGCCGCAACAAGGTCCAAGTATGTCTACCAAAAAACCCACGTCATACGAATTGCGCAAGAACCGGAAGCTAACGCAAAACATAAGTCAATAACATGCGCCCATCCTATAACGGTGCCGGCTCGCAGCAGTACAGCAGCAGCCCTCAACAGATGCATCAATATGCGGCACCACCCCACCGCAATGGAAGCAACAGTTATAACAAAAACTATCAGAGCCACAGCCAGCACCATGGGCCAAGTACCCATACGGTCCCTACTGGCCCCCAAGGTCGAACATCCGAGGGGCCTGATGAAGCTAAGTGAAGGCTGCAACTACGCTTGCCAACAAAGGATACCAGCGCCGGGCCTTGAGCGCCCATCTTCTTTTCCACTCAATCCAGAATTACCATAACGGCATTCTTCTCGCCTGCTTTGGCATCATCTACCGTAGCTGTGGTGACCATAGTAGCGAGTTGGTCACGCATGCGAGTAGCCGGTTACCCACGACCCAGCTCGAGGTAGTTCATGACAACCTTCATCGCTAGAATGCCTAGGTTGGAGATCCGCCGATGCAAAAGCCTGCTGGATCTTGAACACACCGACAAGTTTAGGTATCTTATGTTGCCCTTTTAGTCTTGGCTCGTAGGATATCACCCTAGTGCTTCTTGCCACTCGATCACTGACATGGCCAGGAAGATGTGGTAAATTGGAGTAGTCGAAGAAGGGCGAGGGCTAGCGTAGGGAAGCATTATTGAGCTTCAAGGGAGAGAGTACAAGGGAGACGAGCGAAAGCAAAACACACTGTCTAGCTCTGGACCAAATGGCCTCCTCTGCCCCCGGCATAGGAGACTGCAGATCCATTGGCCTGAACTTTACTTTGAGACACAGGACGAGGAAAGCCTTAGGAAGCAATGCAAGAAGCAATGGGATTAACTCTGCCGACGGAGGACAGTTGTATCTTAGATCTAAAGATCGAGAGCGCAAGACAATCAAGGCCCATTCGTCGCTGATTTGAACGCCTCTACATGTTCTAGGAGCTAGAATCGCAGGTACTAGCAACATTAGCCGCAGCGTTGGCCATCAACACATAAAACAGGGCTTGTTCGGTTGGCTCGACAAACCTTCAGACACGCTCAAAGCAAAATAAAAGTCTTTGACCAGGGCACAGGCGGATACAATAATGAATCTGGCAGGGCTTTGATTAGGGACGTTATTGAACAGTCACGATCATTTGGAGCGGCGGTGGTGATTTGCCATGAATGAGAGCTGACAAGGATGTGTAATGATAAGGCTGCTTCAGCGAGCTCGTCCATGGGAGTCAACAGGACACCAGTCACGGCTCACAGGAATATACCCACTCATGATCTATGTATTGAGAAACGCGTCTGTCTTACGACTTAGCACTATAGACAGCTATGCCCACTGTTGCCCGTAGTTGAGCCTTGTGTATGAAAGTGTATGAAGGGAAAGGGATGAGGGGAGGAGGCGCAGACTTCATGTTCATGCATTGTAATGTGGGACGTTCCGGCTAGCATTTCGGCATGCAAGAGGCGGGCCGCTCAACAGAGAGAAGGGTAACAACTAAGTAGGTAGGCAATTAATTAGTCGAGATACAACAAATGGTTTTTTACATTTGAATTTAAGGGGGATGCTACAGCCATTGCCCGATTATTAAGAGTGTGAGAGGAGATACGATATGTGTAAGAGAATACCAGCGATAAGAGGCGTTTGACAGGTGCTTGAGTAAATGAAAGAAGACGCAATCCATAGGTATGACGAGTTTTGAAACATTGACAGTTCTATTCCATCCGTGCGTCCTGTCTAAACTGTAGACGCCCGGATACCTAGTACATACATACAGTAGTAGAGTTGATGTAGTGTACAGAGTACTGCTGTAGTAGTGTAGATATTCTAACCTTAGGTAGTGCGCATTCATCTATCTACCTTAGGTACGCTAGCAGTCGAGCGACAACTTGAAACAGCCCCTCGTGCCCCGCCCTTGTGGCCAAGACCATTGCTAACCTATCATGGGTCTAAGAACGACTTGTTTGAAACATCAGCGGTTGAATGAACCAATCACCAATCACAAAGCACTTGATTCTATGGAGTGTCTAGAGGCGACTCGCCATCTGAAAAAAAATTATCAAAAAATCAAAAAATCAATGGCGGTCATAATAAGTTTGTAAAACCGGTCTTTGATCCCATTTCGGGTCTTGCGGTAACTCGGAGTTATTTGCGGTGTTTCTCAAGCGGGGTCACCTCGAAGAAAAGACGTGATGTGATATTGGATATTGGATATTGCGTTGCGAAAAAAGACATGATCCAGAAGTATTCTATCATGATTTAATCAATTCCGCAGCGTGGTCCTCCCATTCTGCCGGCGGTTCAAAGCCCAAGCTTTTCTATTAATGGAGCAATAGCAGAATTTATTTAATCAGCCAAAAACCAAGGTTTGGGGTTCGTTTAGTAGGTACCTGGGTACTACCTAGACTACCTATGTACATGTAGGTACACAAATAGGTACACCTACATGTATGTAGATACGGACCGAGGGTCCTCGGTGACGCATGCGTTACGCATCTGTCAAGATGGAAAATGCACAATGGGGATTTTAATTGGCTACATCAATTCGTTTACTCGTCATTGTCGTTGGGTCCTCGTTGGGTCCTCCTAGGCAGCGGCCTTCTCCAGCTACCCGATGAGGCTTCCGACGGCTCCCTCCCGAGAGAGACTGACGTAGGTCTAAAACAAATGTGTTGTTAGTCAACTATATGCGCCAGGCCAGGTGTGCCGCCAGCGTGCAGCACGCTGTACTGAACAATTGAACGATCGAAAGCCACTGGCCAGTGCATTGGCGCTCTCCTTTGCAGCAATCCCACCTTTTTCCCGCGCTGATCGTCGAGAGAGGCGTCACGTTACAGCCAATCGCCGGCCCGCCGAGGTTTCACCAATGCAGGTACAAC